>CABFVX010002058.1:118170-129805 GCA_902151425.1 Timema shepardi | reverse complement strand
GAGCAAGAGCAATCCCAGTTAACATAATCATGTTACATGTCTGCACTTGAATATAATCTGCTTTGATTAAAAGTTGAAATGTCCATGTATAACGTATGCGTATGAATATTAGTTGGTCAAACATGTCATCGAACGGGAGGGTCACGCTAAGATATTTATGAGTCTTAATTTAAAGCCTTAGGTGAGCCCGATCGAAAAAGATGCATTCATTATTCTATATATGTACATACGTACATAGGTCTGGAACGGTGTCAAAACTCAGCCTTGTGAAGGAGGACAAATTAGAAACTACTGGAATAAATAGGTAGCGGCTTCGGTCTAGAAAATTGATATTAACAACAGTAGGGTTCGCTCTGCTGACCATGTGACACCCTCTATCCGCAAATGTTGGCAATATCTTCGCCAATGTACGGAGGCCTGCTTGGTCTGTATAGTTCGCTCGCGGGTGAACTCAATGGAATTAATATGTGTATACATATACATAGTGATGGTCACAATCGAGTAAAAATAATCGAGTAACTCGATTGTGTTGGGTAATCGAGAGTACTCGATTCTTCTTCCGGGATTACTCGAGTAACTTTACTCGGACTGTGTTATTCTTTTATTTTCTCTTTTCTTACCGGCTAAGTAACAATCAACCTTATTGGCTGGACTGTTTATCATGTTATTTCCATATAAAAGGCATATTGCCTTAGAGCTCATTTTTCATCAACAGTTTCTGCTGCTATGCAAAAATGACCCTTTATGGTTTAAATGTTGCACATGCATTTTCAATACAAATTACACGCAGATGTAAGGTACACAATCGAAAAGCATGCCAACTAAGCGTATCACATTTCCGATTCTTTTTAAAAGTACTCGATGAAAGTTACTTGACTCTTTACTCGGCATTCTTATTTCCACAATCACATACAACAAAATTAATTATTGTCTTTCTTAATTATTTTCATTATAATTTATTCCTAGTAAAATATGATTATTCATAAATTAAAACTAATTAGAGTAAGATACAAAATAGAAAAAATTTACAATTATTATCAATTTCTTTAACATGAATGTATAAAGAAAAGTTTATTTTATTAAAAAGAGCACAAAACAATTTTTTTAGACACTTCTTAAAACACATACTTTCATATTGACTGCATGCAACGTGAAACCTGAAAATAAGGGGGGAGGGGGGAGGTGGGGAGGTCAGCGTCGACTGACTACTACAGGAAGAGATTATTAACATGTTATTAGTTTTGAATTATATTGCAAGACTCCCAAGTAATGTCGTCCAACTGATTGCCTCGGGACAATTCGAGTAGATGATTCGCTAAAAATTACTCGAGTAATTTTACTCTATTCTTAGAATTACTCGAGTGTGCCCATCACTACATATACACAGCTTCAAACCTTAGTTAAACAAGAATAGATGCAAGCAGTGTAGCCAACTTAACTATTATCTCTCCTTCTCTAAATAGGAAACATTCCTCAGCTCTACAGACACTTTATAAAACACTAGTAGAAAGTGCTGAGGGATTGCGTATCACAGTGAGATTGTTTACAATCCCACCGTCGGCTCCATTTGATGTCCTGCATAGAGGAGTACCATCATCTGAAAATATGTTTTTATTTTAGTCAAAGTGTCTCAGACCTGATACACCCCATGGGCCATAGTTTGAGGATCCTTGCTGTAGGGGTTAACATAATACCAGGGGGGCTGCAACGAAAGGAACACCCCACCAGGGATGTATTAGGGCTGTCCACCACCCAAGTCGAGTTTGATTTGACCTGAGCAAATGTGATTTCTCACTTTTCGACTCAGTACAGCTATATCGGACACATCATCACTACTGTGCTCTGTCCGAGGAAAGAGTATTTCACATCCTTGAATTAGTTTTTCTCAGAATTTCCGGCTCTATAGTCTTTCCGTCCTGAACAACTTTCCCAGTCTCCTTGTGGGTGATTTTGCTAGTAATTGTAAAGAGGTCGGGGTTTTAGGCCCTTAGCTCTTGACCCTTTCATTTATATAATTATATTAGTTTGCCATTGTTTATTTTGTTAATTTAATACCATTCTTAAAATCACTAAAGTCACTACGGATGTAATAGGCTTGAAAGTGCCCAGTATTTATAATATTCAAAGACATTTATAAGATTTTACATATCATTTATAGAGTACTAAAATTATGGTACATTGTTTTCCAATCGTTTAGACCTTTTAATAAATAGCCTTCAGCATCTTTAATGTATTCTTTTCTAGGCCTAATTTAATATCTATATTACTACCAAAATGATTGATTTTAAGAAAGTGTGGGGCTTAATGTTAATTATAAGTTGTTCAAATAAAAACCAAAGTTGTAAGAAATATATATTTAAATTTCAATTCATTAACTACATTTTTAGCCCTTTAACTTTTAAATTTAGTAGTTTTCATTTTTGTAAAGTCTTTGTTGGAGTCTTAGTGTCTTCTAAATTTATTACTTTTACCTTTCACTTTCAAGCATCTTGCTGATTTATTTTATCTGTACCCGGAAGCTGTGAGCTGCACCCGTGTCTTCACATTGGAAAGGGGAGGTTTGGCGCGAACAGCTATCCAATCAGCACATCTGATTTACCTTCTGTGGTTTGACAATATGTGGAAGCGTCAGACGCAATACACTTGCCGGTTATCACGCGCGCTATTAAGACGTATACTAAGAGGCACAAATATTCGTTCTTCACATGTTGTCTTTAGGGTGTTGAGAGATGGGTGGAGAAAAAGGGAGACCACAATGTGGCTAATTTACCACTAATATAATCATATTATGTCTGTCTTCAAGTACTAATTATTTTTTTCTTTTCATCATGTAACTAGTGGTTTAAAAATGTAGTAAAATGTCTATTAGCTTTTTTCTAAAAAATAAAACTTCAGAATTAACCCCATAAATTTTAATTTCTTTAATCGGCTATGTTCTCCACCCCCACCATTATTTAATCAACCCCGAGAAGCTCTTATGAACCTACTGACTGCCGCGGACAATATCTGTAGAGGAAGATGGAGAGATTCGACTGGTTAGAAATGACGACCAACTGTGGGGCCGATGGTTCGAGATCCGACTAGTTAAAAACGGCGCCCAACGTGGGGCTGATGGTTCGATATCTGGTTAGATTATAATGAAATACTACCAAAAAATTGTGCAATAAAACACTTTAAATACTCAAACATTGTGAATATTTTACTATAGGTGTATTTTATTAGAGTTTGCTTTGAATTGAAAAAATGGAGTTGGCAACAACCCTAATAATATTAGAGCTAATAGTATTAATAGAGATTTATTATAGTATATACTTTTAACCTTTTCATGATATTTTTGGTGTGAGTGTGTACATTTTCTAAGAAATATTATGTCTTTATTTCCTAAATTTGTTCTCTCTCTTAGAAAGTTGCATTGCAGGTTTTATACTCTCTCTCCTGACGAGTTCCGATAGTCGAGGATTGAGCAGTAACAATATTATTTTCTTCTTTGTCGAGTGGCAGCAATGTAAAGTGTGAACTGTGTTTTTCTGTTATTTGTGTTATTGTGATTGTTTATGTTATTTATTTGTTCCCATCCCTCTTTTCCTCATTGCCAGAGAAACTGCTTAAGGCCGTTAATAAAATTAATAAATGTATTCTTTCTAATATTGATTATTTTTATCAATATCAAATGACGACATTTACTTGTGGACCAAAGTGATATATTAAATAACCTCAGTTTTGTGGAGTGTGTGTAAAACAATAACGCAACGATTCACAAATTGATGAATTATCTTTGGTGTGATTGACAGCCGTTCAGAGGAGTACATTCGAATTATATTTAATATGGTTGAATAATTGTGCCTGGAGTGAGTTTGATTGCCATGTGCATATGATAGAAATATGTTAATATGTTTAAAAAAATACTAATCCAGTTAAATTCTGTCGAGCCCCATGTCCCATATGAGAGAAACTATCGCAGAATATTCTGANATGTTAATATGTTTAAAAAAATACTAATCCAGTTAAATTCTGTCGAGCCCCATGTCCCATATGAGAGAAACTATCGCAGAATATTCTGAAGTCACCACCGAGACCCGCACGTTACTTGCCGATATTCAAACCAAACCCACACTCTGGCACCGCCAGTGCTAGTCTTGCATTGTCCGAGAGATCCGCAACTCTCTAAATCCTGTAGAAGGATCATGCTCTCGGTTGAAGCACGCGTCTAGAACCTCGCCCAAAACCACCTCTGCGGTCGTCTCGACTACGGCGTCTCCGACGAGGTGTCCGGACACTGTGTTGCCATCAGGGTCCCCCAGGGTGATGTGGAGATGAGCTCCGTCGCTGCAGATTGTCCCCACCAGCGACGTGATTTCAAAACACGTGTTTAATGAACGCACCTACAGGAACAAGCGTGACCCAGATGTTTAACAGAATATACAGCCAAATTTACACTCTGGAACAGTGATTCACAAGTGGGCATTAAAACTGCCTCCTTAGGGGCAACGAGATAATCTAGAGTCGGTAAGGAGGTGGCACGGTGGCACTGTGAACTAAGAACAGACATCAAGAGTCTGATACATCTCCGTCAAGCCCATTAATCGGATTAAGAATGTACTGAACAGTAAAGTATTTATTAAATATGGTATTTAAGAGACTTGATAAATAGCTATCAAACTTTGAAAAACTATTATCTCTGGGTAAATTCATCAGTTTTGATAAACTAATAGAATTGAAAAGTTTTTAACTGGAACTTAAATAAAGCGTCGTTAAATGTTACCGGTTCGAATTTAATTGTGTTATTACCATTTTTCCTTAGTGGGAGGAGTGAACTGTTACGCTGAAAAATGTACTTTATAGTGTAAGGGTAGGGGGTAGGGATGTAATATCGAAATAAAAGTATCAATATCGAAATGACCATAAATTTTTCTGCTTTGTGATGACAGTGCTCGTTGATAAACGTGTAGAAGACTGGTCGCCACTTGACCCGTCAGGCATCAGGCTTTATTGATAAACAAACATAAAAGAACAGTTATGAATCCTGATGTTCTAAAAGAGATTGAAGTCTAGATATGCTTCTTGCTTGTCATACAGAAATATTGTCATTTGTTCCTCCTCCACAGTCCACCCTAGTAAACAACATTTGTTCCTCCTCCACAGTCCACCCTAGTAAACAACATTTGTTCCTCCTCCACAGTCCACCCTAGTAAACAACATTTGTTCCTCCTCCACAGTCCACCCTAGTAAACAACATTTGTTCCTCCTCCACAGTCCACCCTAGTAAACAACATTTGTTCCTCCTCCACATTCCACCCTAGTAAACAACATTTAATCCCAGCATAAATGAAGATAAAAAAAGTTGTTTATTTTGATACTGATCCGATACCAGAGTGTGAGTACTAATATCAGTAAAAGTATTGAGTAAAAAAATAATAGTATCGAAAGGAAAATATTGTTATTAGTAAAGTACCTAGTGATACTTTTTTCCCATCCCTAGTATTGGGCCCCTGGGATGAGTTTATGAATTAAGAGGTGGGTGCCCTAAAAGTTTGTGGACCACTGCTCTAGAGACTTGGGCTGTATCCGAATAGTCTACTTCACACATCGTCGACCCTTGACGTTCACTTGAGTTGCATTAGCAATCACGTGATCAAGTGCAGATCTGTTCGGATAGTCACCAAGTGTGGTAATGCGCCCCTCACCCGCCCTTGAGTCCAAGGGCAACAGCAAGTTACCCTTGACACGCCGTAGATGCGATGTTTGATCGGCAATTGTTTAATTTTTTGTCTGCTAGAGATAGAGCTCGTAGGGTAATGTGATATTTGATAACGTACGTTAGATATGCCCATTGTTTTGTGTTGTGTGGTGTTGGGTAACTAGGATAATTTGTCATGTGCAGTGAAAATAAATCACCACAAATTTGTAAGTGATCTACGCTAATTTGGGCTCGTAGAGGCTTTAAAATAGTTTCTAAGATCAATGGTAGGAAGCAGCACTGCGGACTCAAGGGTACGGAAAGGATATTCTGCCGTCCAAATAGTATGGCACAGTCTTTGATCTCAAGTGCGTGTAAAGTCATTAAGTCAAGTGTACTTGACTATTCGGATACAGCCATATCGAAAAAATATTTCCGTAGACAAATGTGCAATATTTCATCAGAAAGCACATCTTATAGCAACACACTATGATTTCACTTTAGTTATAATTTTCCACTGCGTTTTAATGCCCGTTCAGTCTATCCACATGGATTTTAATAGCCATACAATTTATCATAAACCTTGAAAAACTATAAAATGTAGCTTTATTGAAAAATTTAAGTAGGGAAACATTCGTGTTATACATATAAAAATGACAGTGTTAAATGAATCATAAATAGTTTAAAATGATATCTAAATTGAGGTAAACCTTATTGACTTTTTCAGTATCTGAAGCGAAGCGAATTGTAACTTTCTGTAAACTTCCACAGCACGTGAGAATAAAGCAAGCTTTTAGATTATTTGTTTTAACGAACTCTATTAGACAGGACTTGAGTTCAATTCCAGGAAGTAGCCGAATGGGATATACTCTCAAATTGCTCATTACAAAGGTCTACCAAAGTACATTTATTTGAAAGTTTAATATTATGGTCTAGGTTAAGAAGTTTTGAGCTACCGTATACTTAAATGTGATTATTTTAATGTTTACGTACCACTGTACAGGTTTGCCAACGCTGGTTAGAGATGTTGCCCTTCCTTCTGTCGTTCTAGCTCATTAACTTTCCTCTGAGGATGAGTCGTTCTTTTTTATTAGTTCTTAGCTTAAGCCCGTATCACACGACACTAGTTCGTACTAGAAATCAAGTGTGCTAGCTAGCGTCTAGATATCTGTATACTAGCTAGTACAATAGAAACGGGACTAGAGTATTCACACGCTGCTAGTTTGGTACTAGGTTCTAGTGCAAATATTTATGGAACTTCAGAGATTAATTTTGGGTACAGCAGCTGCAATAATTACTAATAAAGATATTGAAAATCATGAGAGGGAGCCTAAGAAATAGAATATGGACACGGGACTTGTTGGGAAAGACGAAATAATGGTCGCAGGACGCTAAATATGATACATTCGGGGTGACACAATCGTTAAGTGTCTCCCTAAATTTGTATTCATTTATTTACGATGTGGTCAGAGGCCCCTAAGCCCATGGGTGTCCAAATACAGTATCCTTGATTCACAAATGTTCTTTTTTAAGCCTACACACACTTTATAATCTATACAAAAGTTTTTTTAAGATTAAAATTGGGTCTGGAACACAGTTTGTCGTTTTTAGATGACATGTTTTAAATATAATTTATATATATTAAATATATTTTCATATTTTGGCAATTTTCTATTATATAAACAAGGATGTTTAGAATAATTTTCCGCCAACAACAAAATCACATCCGAAGACCATGTCGGCGCCATTTCTATTATTTACTCTACACATAGTCTGAGCGGGCATTGATTGGTCGAATTACACAAACTAGTGTCGGAACTAGTACGAAAATAGCGCATGTTCTATCCTCACAACTAGTATGGTAGCCAGTACCAAGTGGCAGAACCAGTATACTTTTTCTGATTCACATGACGCTAGATGATGACGTGCTAGCTAGCACACTGGATTTCAAGTACTAGCTAGTGTCGTGTGATACGGGCTTTAGTATCGGTCTCTCACCGCATTTTTAAAAATTGTTTTCGTTCATTGTCATTATTTTTTTCTCTATATATAACATTTGAGTTGGAATTGAATTTAATACAGTTATTAATGATATTTGACAATTGAAATTTATATTTTCATCTATATTCGTCTACTAGCTATTGTGATTACACAAAACATTTTATAGTAAGTCATTATAATTTAACTCTAAATGTTTAACGTTATTCAGTAGTAGTAAACAATAATACGTTATGGTGAAAAACCTCTAAAAATATCATCTTCATTTTCAAAAATAATAACTAATAATAAAAATAATTCATAATTGACACAATGATAAGGAAACCTAACATTATTTAAATCACTTTAAAATAATCGTATTAACGATAAACGGGTCAAAGTGTATGTTGATGAAGATATGCTGATAAAGTGTATTATGTGGTTGGCACAACAAATCCTTCCACTATTCATCTCAGTTCTATCAGAGACGAGTCGCTACATTTTTCATTCAAGTAGCTCCTCATTTGTTCTTACAAGGCTGAGTCAACCCTGCTCCAGGCCCTCTGCCTCACAGAAAATTTTGAAGTGCTTTGGTTTGAACCCGGAACGTCGGGATTTGTAACCAAGAAGTGAACCTGAAATTAATACATTGTCCTTTATCTGGTAGGACACATCTTTTGATTTTAGAATGCTAAATGCTTACTTCAATATTTATTTTAATAATAAAATATGTAAATGAGGACAAATCTTATTTTGTGTAGAATATTTAAAACAAATGTTTGTTTAAATCAATTTTAGCTTTATCAACCTTGCCTGTCTCCCTATTTTTTTTATCACTCTCTTATGACAAAAACCAAAATAACATTTTCGCGGTCTTTTTAAAAAAGAAAATTTATTTTTAATTATGATTTTTAATAACATAATGTTGGTAGCCCTGTCTTTTCTGCTCGACCTCTAATCTCTCGAAACACGATTATTAATAGTGATTAGCAGGAAATGGTGATTATATTATTATAATTATTAAATAAATGTTTTTATTGTTTTTCAGCTAAACATTATTATTTGTAAATGTGTTTTATGCTGTTGATTTGCTTAATCACCCATTATATTTTAATATAACACAATTTAGTTTATGATGACCTGTCCGACCTTGAATTCAAGACTTATCTTACCAATTTTTTCCTAAATCATATTTATGTCTTTATTTTCTAGGCGAGCCCAATCAGAGTAGTAGTGACTGGTGCAGCTGGTCAAATCGCTTACTCTCTGATCTATCAAATCGCTAAAGGCGATGTGTTCGGTGCCAACCAACCTATATCACTTCTTTTGTTAGACATCCCACCTATGATGGGGGTGTTGGAAGGAGTTGTCATGGAGATTAACGATTGTGCGTTGCATTTAGTGCAAGAAGTGATCCCAACAGATGATCCTGCTGTCGCATTTAAGGATGTAGACGCAGCTTTCTTAGTGGGCTCAATGCCAAGGAAACAAGGCATGGAAAGGAAGGACCTACTTTCAGCCAATGTCAAGATTTTCAAAGTTCAGGTGGGTTAGAACATAACTTGTTGTCAAAAGTGTTAAATTACCCCTTCGAGAGCAAGGGAAATGGTATCGTACAAGGCACAATTGTAGAGACTTTGTCATATGATACTAAACATTTTCCCCCCTAATCGCTACATACTGCGTTTTCTGAATCAACTTAACAATCAACACATTTTAATAAACCAACTTAATTTTAGAACAACCACAATGTTCAGGCCTTCATATTTTATTTCATCCCCAAAACCCCTAATTTCACCACTGATAATTTTTTTGTCTCGGATAGGAATAAAATCCAGGACTTAAATCGGGCTGGGCTAAGTAATTGTTCTGAACTGCCCCATTTGATAGAATAGTAACTTAATGTTGAGCCTCTCAAATCCGTTAAAAACTTGCCTACTTTTATTCAGGGAGAGGCACTTGATAAAAATGCCAAGAAGAATGTGAAAGTTCTGGTGGTTGGTAACCCTGCCAACACAAATGCCCTGATTTGCTCCAAGTATGCACCTTCCATTCCGCGGGAGAACTTCACCGCTATGACCCGATTGGACCAGAATCGCGGAAGGGCTCAAATCGCAGCAAGGCTGAAGACCAATGTTGGTAATATCAAAAATGTGATAATTTGGGGCAATCACTCAGCAACACAAGTCCCAGATGTGCGCAGTGCGACCGTGACGGTTGGAGGATCGACCATTGGGGTCTATGAAGCTGTGAAGGACGACGCTTGGTTGCAAGGAGAATTCATCACCGTGAGTCAGCTATTTGGCGAAACCTATCCTTTTACAATTTGTATCCTAACCAAAATTATTACTAGCTTATTGTAATTTAGTCTTCAGAGATTGTAATAGTTGTACAAGTGGAATTTGGTAAATTATTATAATAAAGCTTTCAGATTTTACAGGGCGTTTATTATGTCACGAAAGTCACAAAAATGTTACTATTTGCAACAAAAAAAAAGCCATAAAAGTACTTGAAAGGTCATGAATTGCAAAAAAAAAAATGTCTATAAAATCCTTGAAAAGTCACGAATTTTCAATATTCAGGCCATAAAGTCAAAATATTTTTGTTCAAATTTCCCGCTCATCTATAACAACGTGAACATGTCGAATGTCAAGCCACCCACTACCCATAATGCCAGGTGCTAGCCGCAAGCTGCATGATTGTTTTTACCGTAATACCAAGGACAAGATTAACGTTCACCATCTAATTAAAGTTTAATGTTGCATGTGAGTGCATTATATAATATTCGACTGATTACCGAAAGAATTTTGTTATCGATAAAGGGCACCAAAAAGTCACTAATTTTTGTTTCTCTAACTCGGTAGACACCCTGTTTTAAATTTCTTTTAAAAGAACTTTAAAACTTGATGTTTGAAAACATTTGTAAATTCCATCAGACCATTCAGAAGAGAGGCGCAGCAGTGATCGCAGCCCGCAAGATGTCCTCCGCGATGTCTGCCGCGAAGGCAGCGGGAGACCACATGCGGGATATCTGGCAGGGCACTCCCCCAGGAGAGTTTGTATCAATGGGTGTAATCTCGGACGGGTCGTACGGAGCCCCCAAGGACATTGTCTTCTCTTTCCCAGTCAACATTAAGAACAAGGAGTGGAAAATTGTACAGGTGATGTTTGATACAGTGATAGTAGTAGAAATCCTTTAGATAAAACATTCATCATGAACGGTTCCCAGCCCGTGGCTGGGTCACTTTGATAAAATACCTCCATCTCTCTTTGTCCTTCAATCATTCTTCTACTCCTCCCATCTCTTGATTGGTCTTTCCTCTCCAAACTTCATCTTCATCACTCTAATTAGGATGCTTTCCTTTTTTTTATCACCAACAAGTGTTCCTGCCATCTCACCCTTGCATCGTCTACTATCTAAGGAACCCATAAAACACTAATATTAAAACACAAAAACACACTTATAAATACAAGTTTTCGTTGCCACAGACTTCTTCAGGTTCATAGTCAGCTGTTCCTGTTTGGACTCCCAAGGTCGACATTCAGGAGTGAGTTTGTCCACAAAGGCTCAACTGGTGCTAACAACCTAACAAATAAAAGTACTGTTAAATATTATTGCAAGAAAAAATAGGCCTGATTCGAACCAGAGCAATGATTTTTAAAAGGACATATCTTAGTGTTTAATTTTCAAATGTTTATAGCCCATATTTTTACATTCGTCACAAAGTGAAGTTTTATGTAAGGATCAACCGAAGGACTTTTTCTTTCTTTTCTTTGTAGGGTTTGACTGTCGACAGCAAACTGCAGCCCCTGCTGGAAGCTACAGGCAAGGAATTGCAAGAGGAACGCTCTGAAGCCCTAGAAGTTTGCGAGCATTGACATGAAGGGCCCCCAACCATGCCACGTTGTCGTTATTAGTCGCTGTAATTACTGAGAGATTTATCCTTTATGTTCCTCACTTTTAAACCCTTGACACTAACA
>CABFVX010002058.1:100693-118150 GCA_902151425.1 Timema shepardi | reverse complement strand
CAAAAAAAAAAAACCCTCACAGAAATATAATTGATAATAAAAACATGGTACAAAATATTTCCAATTTTTTGATTTACATTTGTTCTTTTATTTAGATTTTCATTTTTGATTTTAGTGTACAATATATTAAATGAAACTTTAAAAGGTACATATATATTTTTAATATCACTTGATTTATTTTTGAATGTTTGGTATGACAACATGGTTGGAGGGCACCCCAAGAAGAGAGTCTGGTGTTTTGTGAAACTATATTAGAGCCTGTAATACTCTATAAATATTGACAATAGTGTAAGTTGGACTCGCGTCAGTTTGTCGGAGATGGGTGGCCAGTAAGGCAATAATATTCAGCGCACCACCAACAATAAATTCTTGCACTCTTTTTAGTTGATAACTAACAAATAACTTATAAATAGCAGCTAAGAAAGCTATTGTTTGGTTTACAATTTTATGAGAGTATTAAAGTTGGTAAACTTGTAATTTAACAATTATATAAATGCTAGAAGTCACCTGGCTTTTAATATCTCTAGCATTAACAAAAATTTAAAAAAATACTAGTTTACCCAGTTTTCAACTTTTAGTTTATATTTTATTAAAAATTATTTTAAATAGTCTGAAGGTACTCAATAAATTATAAACTAAACTGGTGGTTCAAAATAAAATACATTGTAAACTAGTTTTTGAAGTTGTTTTAAATTTACTATCTGTTATTGTAATGTGTTAAAACTGGCCATTTTGAAGAGTATTACAACCATTCATGGTTTTGTATTTACAGCGTTCATTCATTACCTTTTGGGAGAAAAGAGCATTTCTCTACTGCCTGAATAATATTTAAAAAACAACTATCTGAAAACTTTTTCTTGAATGGAATGATTGAGAAAATAGAAAATGTAATTTTTTTCAATGGCGCAATCTAACTAAACAACCTATGTAATGTTTTTCTTATAAACTGAAGAGTTGAGATTTTGCTCAATTTAAAAGGGGAAAATATATATTTATATATGGCTATTAATTCGCCAATCATTCTATATTTAATAATAATCATTATTAGAGATTAAAACAATTTTATATTCCTCTGCTAGTGCCACAAATTGTGAGCTAAAGCTATATATTTTTGGAAATTTTGAGCTCATAAATAAAAGGATCTCAATCTTTTACAGGAAGTGGAGAATACAAAAAACAAAACAAGGTAGACATTAACAATATATTATACAAAAGGACTTATATAAAGTAAAAATAATGTCTTTAAATAAGCATGATATACTTGTATAAAATAATGAACAAAATAAAAGTAACACAGATATTCACAGTTCCGATGGTACGCGGCAAAGCGTGAACAGGAAGTTAATTAATGTTCAAACTTAGGTCGCAAAATTCACTACCCTCCAAACTTTTATTTGGTTTTAGCAGAGGAATTATTTTTTAAGAGTCAATACTATTTGATATTTTATCTATTTACTGTTATAATGTGAGGTTATGGTAGGGTGTTGGTATGGTGAAGAAATTTGTCTATGCAGTTCCTCTAGAACAATGCTATTCATATTAGGTATTCTATCTTACGTCAGGTCCATTCCTTCTGACAGTGAATGCCAATGTGTCCTGTCCTATGCCTCCAGTTTTTTCTTCGTTCTTTAGAGTCATCCAATATTTGAATCCTCTTTCCTAAGCTCTTCTTTCCCTCAACCTTTCCTTCTATGACGTCGCGCAGAAGACAGTTCCTCCTAAGGATCTGTCTGAGCCAGTTTGCTTTGTACTGAAGAATCACATCCAAAATGGTTCTCTTCTCACCCACTCTTCTTAGGACTTGTTCATTTGTCCCCGTGTCTGTCCACCTGATCTTCTCACCCACTCTTCTTAGAACTTGTTCATTTGTCCACCTGATATTCTCACCCACTCTTCTTAGAACTTGTTCATTTGTCCCCCTGTCTATCTGTTATTTTCAAATCTTCTCCAGCACCACATTTCAAAGTATTTCTTTACCATCTTCCTGAGACTCCAATGCTCCATACAGTGCGATACTTCAATGCTAAACACGTGCCAAATTTAGGGTTAGCCACAAGAGATTCGGACATAAGGGAATTTGATCCGGGAGCACCAGTTTTTTTTTCTCTCCTTTATTTAATTATTATCTGGGCAGCTGGTTGGATATATGATTGGCAATAATATATTTGTTATTTAAGAGCTTGATTTCCCTTTTTATCATTTAAAATTAATATTTAGTACATCATTTTGGATGTATATTATATAATATGGACCAACTACTTGGGGGCACAAAGTTGAAAGAAATATCTGGAGCTACACGTAAAGAAAAGGTTGAATACCACTGCTATTAAACAAGGCTCACCGTGTTCAACTGGACATCACTGCCTTTGAGGGGGGATTTATTTGTCATTGTTGTCTATTGAGTCTTTGTTATCAAATATATTTCTACTTTGTGATTGTTATGAGGTTTATAAATGTTACTCATGGTAGTTTTAATTGATATTCTGGTATGTGTGTAGATTGTGAAAATTGTGTAACGTTGTTTATTAAAATATATGTGATTGTTTTTTGTTGGTAAAGGTCGCTACTCCAAACTGCGCATTACTCATAATTGTTTATAATTTACACCCCAAGGTTTTATTAGTAATTTCATTTACCAAGGTCGTCAGCGGTTAAAGTTTTCACTGTTTTATTGGTCTTAAATCCATACTAAAGTGTAAAACCTCCTATGTAAACATTACACTTTAATAATGGTTACTATAATTTATTCGTGAGAACATTACTGTTGCATAATTTTTCCAAATAAAACAAGTTTTCCATGCTCAACATTTTGTACGATGAACAAATTCGAAAATTAAATTGTATGGATTTTTAAAACAAATTTTCTAAAAAAAAAAATCTTGACCAACAACACACTGGCATAGTTTCCTTTATGCTCTAAAATAGATTTACATTATATTTAATACGATCCCCTTAAAGTAACAGTACAAAGAATTTTTTGAACCATAATCATTTAATTTTTGTTTTTTTCTTTCAATTTTGTTAAGATCAATAAATAGTATAATAGAGTTTTTTTATGTAATACACTGCCAAATAGGATGTTGATTGCACTTGTGTGAATTAGAGCTTTTATTTGCATGTGGAGGTTTTTTTATTTCATAGATTGTTATTGTGTAGTAAGAATACTAATATGTTCCTTATAATATGCCAGTACTTAAAATGGAGGACGTTCATTGTCACACGTCTCAATAAAGTGATTGGGTTGAACTAACTTTGAACAGAAGCCATATATTTAGGGAGGAAATCCCCGGGTCTTGAATGATCTTTCGAGAAATCACCGGATTCAAATAAAATCAAACAATTCAGTTTTTAATTGGAATTTTGTTTAGTGCCAATGCTGTTTATTGGCGGTTCAGCCCCAAACATAATTATGACATACCAAACCCCCAAACCATTAATTTAAAACTTAATTGAATGCATGAATGTTAAAGAGAACGTGATTTGTGGGAAATAAAATGATTGTATTTTGCTAATTAAATGCCTATGTAGGCCTATAGAAAAATAATGATTACATTTTTCATTCTTAAATTTAAAATTTTTGCTTTTGCTCATGATTTGACACATGATAATCAGATATATTTTACTACTTCTTTTGCGAGTCTTAGGCGCACGGAAATATATTTTCTAGAAAAGGAACTTTGATTGGTTATAAGAATATGTATTAAAATAAAAATCTAACAATGCAGTTTAATAAAAAAGATCTGGCACTTTAAGATAAAAAAACAAAGAACTATGAAATATTCTAACTTAATAAACAATTATAGAGTTAATATTGTTGATTCTTGTTAAAATCGACCTAATTGATGATTATTTAGCATACAAAAGGCCAAGTAGTCAATTTGGTTATATTTTGTATGTGCAAGAGACAAAGTAGAAGTTGGTGGAGTCGATCCAACTCTCCTTATAATTATATATAAAAAAACATAACTCTGCTTCCTGTGCAGCTATCTTGCTATTATTTACCGCTACATGAAATGTTTTGTGGGAAATATCGAGTATGTATTTTCAATCATGTTATAAACATCCATTTTTAAGTACTGGTACTAGTGATAACATGTATGTATGGCATTTTCATTCACAAGGAAAAAAGTTATATGTGGACATAAAAAAATAATAATGTTCCAAAGAGCTTTGAATTATTCGAGTATAGTTTCAGTTGGTGCAATGGAAATATTCATTTGCTTGATTATATAGACTGTCACTTTTAAATCGACAAATCATGGGAATGCTATATAAATGTGACTATCTTTGAATAGTACGTCGTGAGGCTGGAGCGCCTCGGTGTGTTCCGGTTAGTGTACACTGGATGTTAACCCCCTGGCGGGTGTTTAAACGTTAAACAGATTTGCAGCGCTCTAGTGGAACACTATTTTTATGTTCATCTAAATATATTTTATTTTTATATAATTATTATTGTTACAAATGCTTCTGGAAGTTGTATAGAAACTGCTTGATGCGTAGGAAAACTATTTAGAGCTTAGCGTAGGGTGGGATAGGTGCCTAAATGAAGGTTGTTGAAACATATTTTGCTCTGTCTCAGTTCACTTTTAGAACAGGTGAAATAATATTGTATAGTAGCTATAATAAAGATGACAGAAACTTGAACCATTCTCTTTGATTTTAAGGAGCGACTTTCCAATAGAACCCTGATATCCACAACTCAATTATTGGTTTACTTTTGTTTCCATGCAAGTCAATGGGCCCAGCCTATATTTCCCCAGGGATGACATCTAACTTAGGTAAGTGATTCAGCTCGAACTGGACAACTTAAGAAAAAGGGTGATTCAATTGTAATTTGTGCAGTTTCTTTGGGTTTAGTTTAGAGATGAGTCGAATCCACTATTTCTCGAATCCGAATCCTAGCAAATCGTTGTAAATTTTAATGATTTACAAATAGACCTACATTACACAATATAGGCCTAAACTGTATATTAAGATTTATTTTAATCATGCTTTCAATTTCAATCAACCCCAACCACCCCTCGCAAAATAAAGGTTAAAATCCAGCCAAATTAAACAATCTAGACTCATATTATTGTTTAAAAAACAAATCAATCAAAATTTGAGTGTCTTTTAGTTATTTTTAAAAGTGTTGTTAGAATAAGTTAAGTTAATAAAAACGTGAAATAAACAGATTAGGCCTAGATATCCTTTGATCAACTCTAATCATCCTTAAAGTATATTTTATTGTATTAAGAAAATAAAAATACAAACGGGTATTTTTAATAAAGACTAAAACAACATGCTTAACAATTAAACATACATTGGAAATTGTGAACTCAAATCATGTCCAAATATGTTTTATTATTTTCTTTTATACCCATTATCTATTTTCGCAACAAATATATTCGATTCTTGCGATATATCGATTTCTGAGAATACATTCTATTTAAAACACGAACATATTTTCGACTACAATATGTTCATTCCCATTATATAAGGCAGGACTACGTTTGAATATTTCTACAATTACTTCAATAACATATTTAAAAAATAATAAACTCTAAGTTAAAATCAATTTAAAAACAAATAATGGATTAGCAAGTTGTTATTTGATTCTTAAAACTCGAGAGCGCTTACTAAGTGATCAGACTACCTGAATCGATTTTAAACAAACAATCGATATACGATGCGTAGGCCGGTACAGAGATTATTGTTTGTGTTTTGTTTTGATAAATCAAGTTATTTTCACAACGTTCAATTGTTACTTCAGATTTTTACCGTACGGATATTTATTTGATTTGGACAGAGCTAAATATGGGAATAATTGAACATAAATAATTTGTTGAGTAATTTATCTGTACATATTTTTATTTGTAAAGCTTCGCACACCACTGGCGTTAAAAATTAGGATGGGATCCTTGAATCTTTAAGGATATTCCAGACTCTAATACTTTATTTTATTTTCAAGTGAAATTTGTTTTAGAACTCTAATATTGCTTATTGGTGGTTCAGAACCAATTATACGATCAACTTAACAACCAGGCCCCAGACCAGTAATTTAATACAATGTATGAATGTTATAATGATTGGATTGTAAGAAAGAATGTGCATATTTAGTTATTATTTGTATTTTTTATTATTCAACCTGCATCAGTGGTGTAATTAGCTAACGTGCGAGGTTCATGTTGAGCTAAACTGCCGAGGTTGGGGAGATCAGGGTTCGAATCTCGCTCTGGTGAACTGGGGATGGTTTTTCCTAAATTGTTTTCTATTATCCCTCCATACAAATATGGGTTCACTTTCTCTATATTAAACCTTCCCAATTCCTAACCCATTAGCATAGTACCTAAATGTACAACCCGAACAGGTAGTAAGACGCGGTTCTCATTATAGTATTTTACTATTCCAATCTATTATATTTATATTTCCTCTTATGTTTATAATTTTTTTCAAGATTCAGATTGGGGATTTGAAGGTAAATTGGAAATTGGTATTCATAAAATAGTGGTTTCAACTCTTCTCTAAAAAAACCCTTTGTTTTTTAAAATCACATCATTTATTGCGGTAAAATATTCAAACAAAAGTTATGTACATTCAAAAGAGGTATTGCCTGTATATCTTAATATGTATTAAAATGTATCCATTTGATTCAAGACATATGCCACAGGTGAATAAACAAAATAGATTGAAACATCTTTATCAACTGAAAGCAACAAATAGAAATTAAAAAGTATTAATCATTTCCCAATTCCAGTTACCCGGATGTTAAGGTTACCTGGCTCAATTCTGGATAAAATAGTGCATCCAAAAATAGTGTTATTTGTAACTGGGATATCTTTAAAACATTGAAGACATGTGATTATTTTCCAAGAACTTTTAACTAAAGTAAAATAAATCTCACTTGGTATTAAAACTTGAAGGGAAAAAACTATGTGCAAGAATGATAAATGTTTCGCAGAAACCCTTGAAAATAATTCCAGAAATAATATTGCTACTATACCTGGAAAAGAATTAAATTTATCAAAATCCAAAATAAAGAACTGTCAAAAATGCTTTCCTACAATTAAGAATTGGCCAGTTACCGGTATATGTAGGTTTAATCAAACGTGTTATTAAGTTTTACCAAAATGTTACGTGGCCAACATCTTTTACTGCAAAGTGCACCTGTATAAACTAAAGCAAAGATCTGTTGTTAACTTGAAAGCATCATCTTAACATTTGGTTGCGTGGAAATATAATTGTATAGTTACAGAACTGGTGATAGAAAATGCTTGATAAAGGTTTTAAGTAATTAAATTGTTGAGACATATTCAAATATTTAAAAAGTGTTTTTTAAATCTATTTTTGTTTTATGTCGTATTCATGTCTTCAAAATTTCCATTTCAGTGTTACCCGTGTACTTGTGATAGTCAATGGTTACCCCTGTCTTTTGAAAACATAAAAGGTAACTCAAACAGGTGCTAATAATTAATCATAACCAAAGCTGTGTAACTCTCAAGATTTTCAATTTCATATCAAATTTGAATCCAAGCCGACTAGAATCATATATCTTGCTTAAAAAACATGGAATCGAATATTTTATTTTAAAAGTTATGCCTTTCACCCATGGAATTACTCAAACAAGACTGGCGAGTCCAGTAGCTTGAGTGTCGTCACTAATGTGCTCACGGAGCTACCATTTGCTGGTTGGTTTACGACATAGCCGTGATTAGTCGCAGGAAACTTAACACGGTAGTCCCCAGGTTACCTCAGTTACAAACTCAATCTTCATAAGTGAACAATTATTGAACATTTAATGTACCATTCGATGTAGCTTTCTTTTGACATTCTGTTAAACATTATAAATATTACTACATCAGTTTGTTGCAACAAGTAGTATTATTATTGTCTGAAGTTATTTTCTTGTTACATCTCTTATATCTGTAATAAGAGAGCACCAATTCCTCCCGGCACTTGGTTCCCTAGATATTCCGCCTCTTTCTCGTAGCACCATATTTTGTGAAACATAGGTAACCAGTTACTGACCAGTCCGCGACTTCAATCACTAACCAGTCCAATCACAGTTGAGTAGTTCTATGAGTAAAAGGCCTAGGTTTGGAACCAAACTATTTATTCAAGGCTCATTATGAATGTGATTTAAATCAAATTTGTTTTAAATATCCTTCTGAGCTAAGTTTTTGAATCCAATACAAAAATAAGATATTAAAAAAGGTTGATAGTCACTTTATTAACATTTTAGGTTTTCTACCAAAAAAAAAATGTAATTGATAGCTCTAACCTCAAAAGGTGAACCTAACTACTTCTTTTAAAATACAAGATATTCTGTCATGTGATTCCTTTACGAGCTGGAACGAAAGTTAATTTCTCTATTCACTCTACCAGGTTTGTACATTTAAGAGTAAGGACGGGATCCTTGAATCCTTAAGGATATTCGAGATTTGAGAAAATTTCAAATTTAAAACTCAAATACTTAATATATATATATATAAATCAATTTTTCAAGTGAAATTTGTTTTGGAACTCTAATATAGCTTATTGGCGGTACATGACCAATTATAGCTATGGGATGAATTTAACAGCCAGACCCCAGACCAGTAATATAACACTTAACTGAAGGTATGTATGTATCAATGGATTATAAGATAAAATGTTAACATCTCATTACCGTTTGTACTATACTATTATACTTATATTTCCGTTCCTGCTTTTGAAGATGTCAGTTTAAAAATTGAACCAAAAGGGTAGTGGGGAAATTTCAGGTGATTTAAAAAAATCTGATTTGAGCAGAGCATTCCTGTAATATATAATTCACCATTTAGGAAATATTCCTGTTTTAAGATATTTACATGAATTTTTCATGCCAATGACAGGACTTCTGCAACGTATTTCAATGAATATTATATTTTTAATGTAAGTTTGGAAGCAGGGAAAAGGATTAAAGTTGTAAATATTTTTCATAATCTGAATTTAAAAAAAGCAACTAGTGACATTTATATTAAAAATATATATTTGCTAAAGTAAGGTAAAGATAAAGTTGGAAAGATGGAAAAGAAATACTTGGAGAGCTTTGAAATGTGGTGTTGTAGAAGATTTGAGAAGATCAGGGGGACAGATGAACATGTCCTAAGAAGAGTGGGTGAGAAGAGAACCATTTTGGATGTGATTCTTGGGTATAAAGCAAACTGGATTGGACACATCCCTAGGAGGAACTGTCTTTTGCATGTATTTAATATTGGACGACTTGATGGAAAGAAGAAAATTCTGGGATACAAAGGAGGAAGCAGAGGACAGACCGCATTGGCGGTCTAAGTTCAATGACAAATGGAATGTAATTGGTGTAAGACCAAACACGTAATTATTAGTAATAATAATAATGGGCGTGTGAAGCTTCGAAAACTTCAACTTCACTTCAATCTCAATTCGAGAGTAAGATTCCGGCTCAAGCAATTACAAAACTTAGCCCCAAAAAAAAAGAGTTAAACACACATGTAAGGATAGTTTTTTTGCTGTTATTTTTATCTCAAATTAGTGTTCGTGTAAAAAAAAATCTGAACTAATTATATTACCACTTGTGATGGTAACTTATTTTATGACAAAATTATATGAATTACATTTGGAATATTGTATTTTGTAAATTATATTTAATACCTAAATTTACACAGTTAGCAAATAATATTTTTATCTAGCATTGAACATTTTTTTAAATATTCAACGTTGATTCGGCTTTGGGAATGTATTGTATTATTAAATTCAACTTCGCTTCAAAACGAAAAACTGGAATGCGCACACCCCTGATAATAAAGTTTTAGCAAAGGGTTTGTGCATGTTCCTGAGATAACTTTCCGACTTGAGCAGCTTGACAAGACAGTGGAGGCAGTTCCAGAAGTTACCATATTGGCATGAATATAGTAAGTACGGTCTCGCACATAAGACACTAACATTATGAAGGAGTTCTACACAGGTCTAGAATATACCGTGCCTCAAATCTGACGGTTTTATTAGTTTCTCTAAATGCTTTACTTGATGCAAAGCTACTCCTTAACTTTTCTTACTTTTATTCTTCAAGGTCGTAGATTAGCCTCGGAAACACCAAACTGCAGACTGCACATTTTTTTGTATTTTCTGCGCCGCATATTGCTATTAATTTAAAATTAACATCTTCTTATGCTTAAGATGCTGAAGAAGCCTTTTAAACATGACCCTTCACGCGTGGATCTGCCATGTGTGATATTTTAATATTAGTAACACTGCACATATTCTGTCACCAACTAACAACAAACTGGTGACTTACCAATTCATTGACACTAAGGGGTGGCAGGCAATCCTCTAGCTCTTGCTTCATTTTGACATCGAGTTTATTATTACATATGCAAAATGATTCCTGCCAGTCGATACCGAAGGGTTTTTACTCTCCAATCTTAAGATTTTTCCCGATCTAGCTGAAGTTTATTGCTGGTAACGCTTCACTCTTCTCTGACTTATTCCAACTACCTTCGGTTTGTCTTCTGATAGCTTCACTTGCAGAATCACCTCTCGTCGAGACTCCCAGGTCGGTGGAGTTGAATAGGCAAGACACAGATATTTAGTGGAAACACCTGGGAAATAAACAGCCCCAAACTCGACCGTCGGTGGATTAAATTTTAAAAAAAAGTGACTCACACAGACACGATAAATTTTTCAAATAATCCAGATATCCTCTTCAATTTATTGGAGAGACACTTACACTGGTTATTCAATCTTGAGGTGATCCTTGACTCCTGATGAAACCTTTCTTGTAGGCGATGATTTGCGCTAATTCTCCACGTGGTTGGCCATAGCACACACACTCACACGTGGGTCCAACTTTCCCCGGTTGGTAAAGACTCTCACCAATTTCACGCAACTAGACTAAGCTGCCGCTGACAGGTAACACTGTGTTTATCAACACTCCCCTAAATGCTAACAAACACAGAATTAACTTAGTAATTACTAAAGATATCTGAATTACTGTATACAATAAAACACAATAGAAAAATGAATATCAGTAAGGAAAGAAACCGGGGACAGGCATTCTTAACCACTTTTACTCGATCCACGAATCTCACCTCTCGGCCGACCGGAGCCAGGAGTTGGGAGATGGTGGAAGCTAACAAAGGTCTCTTGAACTGACACGACCTTGACCGAGCTTAACGAAAGACGTCATAAGTTGCGGCAACGTCTAGGCCCAAAATTAGTGAGCCTTTTCCCCGACTTTTCCAAGGAGTCAACCGCGCAGGGCTGAATGTCCCTTACAATACAGTTCCAGCTTGCTATAAAATAGACTTCTGTAGGAATCTGCCCTTTTTTCCCCAGGGAGATATACTATATAGTACAAATTCAGTTTATGGAGAAGAACCTCTCACTATATTCAAGCCAATATGGTAATATTTTCCTAATTAACTGGCAGTACTAATAAAACCAAACAAATCACTGATTTTATATATATAACCCTCCCCGATACTCGCATTGCTTCCCAGTTTCGTAGGTGGGAGCTTGCTCGGTAATATATTACCAAGTCCACCAACCTTAGATGACCTTGTCTCCTTTCTTTCCAAGCAGGCCTATATAAACAATAATAACCGATAATTAAATATAATATATAAATTATATGCGCCTACCATGACTAAAGAGACAAGTTTGACCATGACCTACCTCTAGCCATGCTGCCATAGTTTGGTCTGTGTTTTAGCCTCTTCTGCTGAAGAAGGGGGCAGATGTACCCCAAAAATTACATAATTATGTGTTGTTTTTTTAATTGCAAACTTGGAGGCCTACAGTTTTCTGGTGAGTATGTAGGCCTTGCCTTTCTATACACTTTTCAATGTTGTTTGATTTTATATATTAGCAAGCTCTTATTTATGTTTTACATCAATACAATAACTATTAGTATCAGTGTATAAATATTTCACAGAGATAATTGATATATATATAAAACTATAAAATTATCATAAGAAATTATTAAAATAATCAGTATTGTATGTTTTTAGTTTACAAACAATTAATTTGAGAACTGACATTCAAAATTATCGGAATTTCTTAACACACTCACTCTTCTGATAAAAAGGCAACTATATTAATATATCAATACAATTGTTTTAGTTAAAAAACAAAGTAAATTTGATATATAACAAGAACATGTGGCAGTTGTAAAATTGGTAATTTTTATCAGAATTAAATTTCAAGAGAACAAATTAAAATCAATAAAGTATCATCAGATTTCAATACAACTTTGACATTCAACATGAAATATTTCAAAATTACAAATCGGTCAAAATAGCATCTGTGTTTGAAAAATTTAAAGATTAAAAATCTTAAATTCATAAAATAATACATAAAAGAAGGGAAAAATGTACTTTTCACAATAATTCCAATCAAAACTAAACAAACAATAATTTAAATCGTCTCCCTCCCTTTTCCGACAGTCACTAAACTAACAATCGCTATACGACACAACAATGGAACAAAATGACGAGGTGATAAGGACGGGAAACAAGAGGTTAATCCTCCTTCTTGGCGGCTGGCGCCTTGTCCTCGATGGCGAGCGGCTGACCGTTGGCCTGCTTTTTAGCCTGGGAGGCCTCCTGCTCCATCTCCGCGGAGAACCCAAACTCATTGACGCGACTTGGGTCGGTCTTGTAGATCCAGCGCTGGTACAGGAAGATGAAGAATACAATGTCTGGAACATTATAAAACATTATTTAAAATTGGTATTTTGGGGGGTTTTCCACTGCGTTTTTGCGTTTGTAAGGGATGGATACATACATACATACATTAATTAGGGCAAGGGATGAGGAAGAAGATGTACTTGCATTGGCGCGGAGAGTGGCATACCCACCCCAAGTGTACCCAACTGGGATTCGAGCCCTGACCTCTCGTCACTGCCAGTCCATACTATTATGAGAGAGTGGCTCATTAGACCAGCTATTTTAAACTCTTTCGAACAAAAATCAAAGTTTTTTTTCCAACCATGAGTTTCCAGTCTGTGGTCAGTTTATTATTCAAGCCGTATATTTTCCACTACCGGCTTGCTTGGCCTGTCGTAGCTCCATACACCTTATAATACAACCCGAGACTATGAAAGTCGCAACATACAGTCTTCGATCACTGTGAAAGGTTAAACTTGCATTTCAACAATGATAATTTTTTCGACCATGCCAGGAATCGAATCCGGGACCCTTAGCTCAGTAGACAGACATGTTTCAGACTGAGCTAAGGTGTCAGATTAGAGGCACGTTCACTAATTCTATCATAATGGAAATTAACAAAAGAAAAAGGAAAAAATAAACTAAGGTGTTTAAATTGATTGAAAAAATCCCATTTATGAAAATAAGGGAAAATGTGGGAAGATACCAATGCACAGAGGTGACATCTTCTTCCTTTCTTTTTTATTCTGAATGCTGAAATACTATTCAATTAGTGTTTAAATGTGTGTGTGAATACTCCCACTATAAAAGACAAATCCATTGGATTCAACCCACATTTTTTTCATTCTAACAAACCTAGGAAAATGCTTTTGTTAGCAATTATTCATATATGATTCTAATATGATGATTTACGTTAGAATTACAACATGCAATTCAAATGAGCATTAGTTTACAGTGTAAACAACAACCCGGAGTAACAATAATTGAGTATTTTTGAACAGAGAAGCTCGGTAATTGTCAGAGAGAGGATGTTAACTATTCATGAGCCAAGTTGAAGTTACAAAAGTTCACACCCCTATTTTTACATGATTTAGTCAAATATGTCGAGACTGATAAAAAAAAAAGCGCTCACCATCTCGGAAGCAACCCAGCCTGTAGAGTGTTGGCATCTTGATGACGAACGCAAATATGTCGTCGATGAAGGTGTTTAGGAACTTGTAGCTCATCATCCGCCATGGCAGGTGAGCGACTGATTTGAGTTTGTAGTTGATAAACAGCTGTGGAGTCATCATGATGAAGCCTGATAAAAAAACATTTCCATTAGGAAGCAGTTCTACTATAAAACTTGTTTCTTGTCCGATTGTATTGCTTTGTTAAGCACGTATGAAATTAACGATTCAAATTTTGAATCTAATCCTATTCATTTCAACATTAACACATATTTACAAACACTTCCTCACCGAACGTGAGCAGAAAGCCGTAGAGCATGTTGAGCACAAAGGAATACCAGCCACGGTGCTCTTGGTACAGCAGTGAGTACACAGCGTAGCCCCCCAGAAGAGGGTACAACGCCCAGGACAGGTACTTGAAGGCCAGGGTGTCGTATTGCTTGGTGCTGGAATGCACATACGAGCTCTTGTCCGAGAACGTCAGCCGTGGGAATATTCCCAGCATGCGAGACTCACGGTTGATCTTAACATCCATCACCTGGGGGCAAGAGAGGAGTTGGTACAACAGGAGTTTTACTCGATACAACCCACATTTCAATGTTCGCTACACAAAGCACAGTATACATAGTGATCCATAAAAAGCCCGTCAGACTTTTCAAGAGTGGTAATTCACCTGTGTCAGGGGCTGGGGAAGATATACCTCTTGTGAGGCTCCTCTAACCATCATGGCTGTATCCTTTGAGCATAGTCGCACACATTACATGTGCAGCGGGCAATTTAAGGACAGTTGACCCTATCATCACCGGGCAACTAGGAAAACACCCACATCTTGGCTAGCTTCCCTCGGGGGATGTAGGGTTGACTCGTCGTCATGTGAGTGCACGATTATTTACACCAATTAATCCTGATCATCGATTATTTATTAATAACTATTGGGAAATGTACTTAAGAGAATGATAACAGTTAATGTAATTAATACAAAAAGATTGTTATACATAACTGGCGAAAGTTGGAATTAGATTGTTAGTTTTATCAACGGGATGAACTTATATTTCTTTATCTGGTTATGTTATCTTTGCATAGCCCGCAACCCAGACACAGTGGGTTTATAAGTGTTTGTTTTGAAATTTTCATCACTAAACCCTACCTAAAAATTTGTATTTAAATTTTATTTAAAAAAAACCACTGATTACTGATTACGATTAATTGTCGATGCACTAATGATCGCCTGATAACGATTCAGTTGTATCCGCATCAGTATACCCCTAATTCCAACTGTAAATATATGATGTGCCCAGAGAACAAAACCTAATGGTAACTGTAGTGAAAATTTCTGAATTTTCACAAACTTCTTTTTTAGCACTTTCATAAAAAATAATATCAAACTTCAGGATGTCCAAATAATCAGATTAAATGTTGGTAAGAGATTCGGCCACCACATCAAAAAAAGATTTATTTAAATTCTAGGAAAAGAGGAAGAGGAACAAACACAATGGGTTTTTTTTACTATTATAGGTGTAACACAGTTACCACTCTACACTGCTGCTACTGGAATACGAGGTGATGACGAGGTGAGCCTCTTTAAGTAAATCAGTCATTACTGTCCAATCCCTCTCGATAAGTTTAGTTTTGTTGTAACTCTGAGAATAAATGTGAAAAATGCTAAAAAAAATTCAAAGTTCATCATAAAGATATTTTACTTGGAGACGCTGCTTGTTTTCTAGGATATTTCTCACCTTGTTGATCTTCCACACCTCGATGGCGAGGCCGATGAAGCAGCTAATCCTGACCACGGTGTTGGTCTCGTTATCCAAGACATAGAGCAGCACTATCAGAGACTGAAACACGTTGAAGAAGACCGAGCGCACAGACAGACCCTCCAGGGACTTGCGGTTGTTCCAGAACTGGATGTCTGTGACAAAAAAAAAAGCAAACTCACTCAACATACTTCAGAGTTCCTTCTCGCCACTTTCCTTGTATACTTGGTATTTACCAGTTTTATAGAATCCCAGATTTGTAGGCAACATTAGAATACAGATCCGAACCATCGCTGAAAATAGCACAGAGTCAAATGGGGAGGGGGGAGTCCAAAGTCACATAATATCTTTTAGAGGATGAATCAAAGTTTTAATAGCAGGTCCCAATAATTGTTTTATTTTAAAATAATATTAACTATACTAGGATTGAGCCGATGCCAATTGCCAATACTTTTTTTAGCACTGCATCTTACTGCCCATTCGGTTTATACGCTCATATGTACTAATTACGCTAGTAGTTTAAGGATGAAGAAGGTTGTATTTAGAGGTAGTGTACTCCCGCACTTGCATGGAAGTGGATATTAACCTCGATCTCCCCGTCATCAGCAGTCCAGTCCACTGCGAGAGTGGCACGTTAGAACATACAGTCCCCGAGACGGGTGATACATTATTAATAATTTAAGCTGATTGTTAAGTATTTTGGATTTATATCAGAGCGGTCTAAAACATTTATCAACCTTGTATTTCTCCATCCTCCGTGGAAGTGTCGATAAATGGAGAGAGAAGATGATGAAGATGAAGTATGTAGGAAAAAGACCGCAAGGGAGGCCAAGAAAGCGATGGGAGGAGCAGATGACAAAGTGTACAAGTGAGAGGAGGAAGAATCATGGTCTCTAGTCAACTTACTTTTTCCTTTATTTCCCCTCATCATTTTCCTAAAATAACCGACTTTCTCAAAAGAATGTCACACCCTTCTACCCCCGCTCTTTTTTTATTAATCTTTATAAAATAGATCACACAACTACAAAAAAAAAGTTTGATCACATTGTAATTTACTGATTTAATGATATTTAAATTTCATGTTTTGAGTAAAACAACTGTTTCCCGGATTTTTGTTGTTGTTGCAATTTACCAAATTTCAGACTTATTCCGGTTTTTCCCCGACTAATTCCAGTTTTGCTGAATTTTTCTGGGTGGTACACACCCTGAAGAATTTTGGGGGGACAGAGGAAGAGGAAGATGGAGACATTTTACTAATTTGACCCGGCCACGCGCTGGAAATAGTTGATGTACATGATTCATTCCTTAAATTCAAACTTCCATGTCTCAAATAGGAATGCGGGAGTATCAAAAAAATTTCTAATTTCAATTTATGAAATATTTGTTTTTGGACTTTTGAATATTAAATTATGAAATTTCCAACTATTCGCGCATTTTTTAATACCTAAAGACAGATATTGGTTCATTCAATTGCTCCGCACATTTTCATATATCAAATAACTATTATTTAAAGTGATGCGTATTCCCTATACTTTGTTTACGTGTTCACTATAACCAAATAAAAATATCCCTTATCAAGAAATCTCTAATCTTTATTATAAAAGACACGCACATGCCGAGAGAGTTTAACAAGCACACAACAACAATCATAAATAGCTCCAGATATTCTTATCAGACAACCAATGATAACCAGAGCTTAGAGCTAGAGTGGTTTAACTCAAGGTAAAGAATCATGTTTCACTGACTAAACAATACAATATAATTCATTACGCTTTTGTAGGTTTTATTTAAAGTCTGGGACAATAGAGAGAATTTTGTTGGCAAAAGCTTTTTAATATGTTTATTACATTTTACTAAGGGTGTGCAAAGGTTCAAATCCTTGGCTGG
>CABFVX010002058.1:65403-100663 GCA_902151425.1 Timema shepardi | reverse complement strand
GGGGAACTCTGACTTTGCTTCTAAAAAAAATTCCGGCTTCTATTGACAGTTAAATTTTAAGCGCTTATGTTCAATCAATTATTGTAAATTTTAGATGATAGTTACAGTGTAGGCCTGTGCAGGAATTATTGCAATTTAAAACTCATGTTCCCTCATTAAAATTACATAATAAATAAATAAAATTTATTTTTATATATTAAATTATTTAAGTATCATATAACATTATCGATTATGACCACTCAAATATTTTTTAAAGTACTTGATATATTTGTGAGTTTAGAAGAACCAAACAATTTATTTCTCTTACAGGAGCGAATGAAAATCTCCGCAAGATCGACCAGTTGCTGACCCACGATCTACAAGCACAGGCGAGGCCTAGGTAGTTCAAGGTCATGCATATCTAGGTTACAGCAACCTCCAAACATAAACAGCGTTCCGCGCTTCACTCACCATTCTTAAACGCGAGCAGCTCAAAGATGCTGTGCAGGACTGAGATAGCTATGGTGAGCCCCAATAGATAAGGTGAGGTCTCCAGCAAGGCTTCCTTTAGCGAGTCTTGGTCCTCGTCTTCATCGTCCGCAAACGTGTCGCCCAGCATATTCGCCGTCCACTTGTTGCGCATAGCTTGAGCAGAGTAGATCTGCCACTTGAACAGTGACAGTGGCTGGAACGTCAGCGTCAGCGACAGATTTCTGGTCAACACAATATAACGACACAATATAGTTCAATGAGTCAACATGTCAACAACTCACACAGTAGATTAGTTCCTACTGTTCACAACCTCCCTGCACCAGATACATCTTTACCCCCTGGTCTCTTTCACTAACATTCCATTAGACCAGAGAGGTCATCAAGGCTTTTACATGGCCCCCCTACACTTGTTGCCCCTAAAACTGAAAAGGTGTACCTTCTTACCCAAACCAAAAACCCCCAGTAATACTCATCCATGATAAACTATGAACTGGCGTGTTGTATCCCTATTGAACAAGTAGGATATATTGCTCGATGAGAATGATAGCCCCTAAACCTCCCTCTACTCCCCCATCAGAAGAACTAAAAGCTAAGCAACAAAAATGGTGCCCAACGTGAGGCATATAAGCCAAACTGCCGGAGGGAGTAGCAACTTAAATCCACTTACTCTGTGGTCTTGTTGATTGGCCTGTAGTCCTTGAGCATGTTCCAGAATTCATTGAAGTAAACAACAGGCTTGTACTTGTCACCGCCAGGGAGGAAGTAGATGTCTGCAATAAATTAACGACTACAATTTCTTGCGACACCCATTTTCTCTAATGATGTTCTTTCAAGTCTTAAATTCCCTTTTCTCGAATAGAGAAGATATTACCAATTAAAAACGGTATTTTATTATATGTGGTAAGGTTAGGTTTCTTCATAGCCTTTAGGCCGCCACTTTTCAGGGCTTCTCCAGTGCACTTCACAGCTACTGGGGCGGTTACAGGACACATGTGGTCCCCACTGTAGTCCCCCTTGCCCCCACAGGCAATCCCCTTACTTCATGCCTTACTCACTTGGATGAAGAGTGAGCCTTGTGGGGGGCAGGAGGACAAACGACAGACCAAGGGGCAAATGAATGAAGGGAGTACAGAGGAGTGTGTAGGAGAAAGAGAGGATTGGGTAATAGTGTAGGAGAGGTGGAGGGGGGAAAAGTTTATATTCCATACAGAGCTGGCCAGAAACTGATGATGATGGAAATATGGATATACAATGGCTGCCTCTTAAAGAAACTTGACAATTACTGTCTGATCCCCTGACCTCGATTTCATTTTAAACGAACTCATCAAGTGCGGTGATATGCACAAAGCAACTTCCTAAAAAGATTTAAAAACCAAACTAAGTGCATCATGGTACTCACACTCATCCAACGGAGGTGGGACTGAGCCCTGCACCCAGTTGGTCTGGTCCGTCACCAAGTTGATGGTGAGGTTGGGGTGCCAGTGGGACACGATCTCCTCCTTCATAGTCTCTGCCTTCTGCACAGTCAAGGGGTTTAAGGGTTAGCATGTGTGCCCATGGCAGCCAGTGACGTGTTTGGGGAGAATGTGACCCCAATTAAGTACCGCATGGCGTTGTCTTAGGGTCTTCGTGAGTAGCTCGAGTCATTTCACTCAGACTCAAGCTTCTCAGGAAGATCCTGAGTGTTGAGTCAAGCTTGAATTCAATAAATATTTTTAACTCAATAAAATAAAAATAAAATTATTAAGATTATAAACGAAAATTAAAGAAGATTGATATATTTAAAATAAAGTATCTTTAAAATTACAATTGGCATTAATACTTTCACAGTGCTGCAACGACAGTCAATACACTGGGGTGTTCATTCTAAAATTATGTTAGTTTAAGTCATGTGCTGATATAATCTTTCAGTTTAGAAAGTGCACATTAAATAACCCAAGAATCAACAGAAAATACGATTGCTTTCCTCTGGAGGGAAGTTAAAAAAAAACCTTGAAGCGGGTGAATTAATTCATAGTATCTCTTGCGGTCGCAAACATACATTCTGCCGTACACTTGTGACTGACCTTCACTTCCTCGGGCGTGGCAGCAGTTTCCCCCGTCAGCAGGTTGTGCGTCTTGGTGTACCGCAGTTTCTTGAACTTGTTGAGCATCCTCCAGGAGTATGCCATGTGTTGCCCCGCGTAGACCCCTTTCCCCGTCTCTGGGTTGGGTGAGCGGCCGTGCCTCGTGACGTACACGTGGACGAACAAGGAGCCATTGTTCCTCAAAGACTGCGAACAATCGTGTCTGTCAGCATTTCTCCCCTTAACCTGCTCCACCAACTGGGATACCCAGGTTCTGATCCATAGCCAACATATTTCCCCTCTATATGTATACAAAAACTTGTACTATTGTGTTCAATACCAAAATTATTTTAAACAGGGTCTTTAATAAGAGGTAGTTTAGGCATTGATAGAGTAGCTTAGATAAAATGCACCCACATTAGTGTGGGAAGTAGATGATAAATCACACGTGGAAAAACCTTTAGAGTGTACCTGCCGGTACTTGACCCTTGACCCCTGGTAATCCGGTCCATTGAAAGCTTGATGTCATAGTCAAGTAACTGGTTCAACTGATCTAAATTAGTATGATTACCAGTACCCGCTTTGGTGAACGCATGGTTTAATATGCTACTCTCGCAGTAGACTAGACCGTCAATAACGCGGAGATTGAGGTTCAAATCTTGGTTAGGTGTACAGATATTTTTTTCAAAATGGTTTTCCACTTTCCCTCCACTCAAATGCATGTGCACTTCCTCTAAATATAGCCTTCCCGATACCTAGAACCACCAGTGTAATTACCACATTGGGAGTGTATAACCTAGACAAGTAACATGTTGTACTAAAAATATATATCAGTGTGATTAGAAATTATTAATTATTATTTACTAAAGCAACTTTTTTTATTCTAAAACTGTCCCCTGTGAAAAAAAAAAAGTTATTTAGAGAAAGTTGATTTCATTTCTTCCCATGCCTTAAGGAAATCGAAAGTCCGTTGCCGCCAAAACGTAGGCTCACCATTCGAACTCATCCTATCCTTCTTCAAATCCATACTCACACTATCCTTCCATCGACGTCTCTGCTACCAAAGGGTCTAGCTGGTACACAAGGACACGTTTTAAGAGACACACTTACCTCCGATGTATTTATGTTGGTAGACATGGTCCTAGAGCCATCACCCGCGGGGCCGCTTGTCCAGTCTCCGTAAGTGAGGCCATCTTGTCGCCAAACTAGAGCGTCTGGGTTGTTAAACTCTGAGAAATCTTTACGTTCTGATATGTACACGTACAGGTCCTGCGGAGAATTAAAACAAACCGTCTCCGATTGTTAATTCAACCCTTACATGTCTTAGAGCTGCTTCTTGATAACACGCAGAGAAATGTGTCCCAAGGTCAAACTTATAGTCGAGAGGTGTGTTCACACAATGATTAGGAAGGCCTGGACTTGGGATGACGTAACAAATCTAAAGAATTATCATAACCGCGTCTTACTACCCGTTCGGGTTGTACGCACTTACGCTAATGTGTAATGGTAGGGTGGTTGTGAGATGGAATGGAGGACCTACAGTTTAACGTGGAATCCGAACCATGGTGGAGGCCTGGCATTCCTCACATTCACAATTTGTGATTAATACATGTCTTGTCAAAGGTGAAGGAAGGGTTTGGTAATCAGATAAATCTGTGCCAGGACCAAGGATTGAACCCCGGGCCCCCAAAACAGAAGTCCGACACCTTACCCCTAGACCGCCAGGTCACCAAATCTAAAGAAATACTTGTTTTTAAAATAACCTAAAAATATGAATAGAATTGTAATAAATGCACACGACTAAATCAAACTCTCACTTTACAAATGGAAACCTAAAAATACCCATCCAATGAAAATATTTTTTATCAAGTATGCCCTAAATGTAAATATAACAATGATTTACAAATATCTGTTGAGACGTAATAGCTGCCTTCTTCACACATGGAAATAAAAGCACCAATGGCATTTTCATATCAATTACACTAATTGGCTCATGTTTTAAATATAGTGTTTGTGATTGTACTTCGCCTACCTTTCCTATCCTGGATGTTTTATCAAAATATGTTGTATAGTTATTTTTGTTAATAAATGTTCAGCTGCGACATCGTCTGCTTGTGCATAGCTCTAAAAAAAAATTCCTTTCGGAGAGTTTAATTGGACGTTTGCAAATTTCTCATTGATCAGCATGATCACAAGATTAAGGATACAGACTGTGTAGACGCGATTTCCATTTCCAGGGATCATTAAGGACTGAAGGACTATACGGATGTGGAGCTTTCGGACTTTGTAGATGGGGATAAGAACAGTTCTATAAAATACATTTAAGAAACCAACTTTAGTCAAAACTAGACAAGGGTTTTAATGTGTATTCTTCAATTTATCTTGGTCTAAGTTGAGGATCCGATTAAATGTAAATGAAGTGTCTTATTCCACTCAAAAGTTGGTTAAATATTGTCTGATTGAATACACAAATTGCCTAATAATAATATCGACATGTCAAGTGTTTGTATATTGTGTTAATTATTATTAATAAAGCTCTATGAAAGTGTCAATTTACAATCAGTTTTTTTAAAGACTGACTTACCATAACTGTCCCATTCTCAAAGAGATTGAAAGCTGGGATTTTAGCTGGAGACGAGCCGTCTGCAGACGCTACTGGCGCATCAGTGGTTGAAGGACGTCGGAAAAAGGATGTGATAAAATAAATTACTAGCGCTCGTAGGATAAGAGATTTTGTGACTGCGAAAAATGATTCCAATTTTGTTGGTTGATACTTCTCTTTTTCAGCCTCTACTCGTGCAGCAAACTGAAAATTAAATAAACACAAGATTTCACAATGTAAAACATGAGTCAAGGTTTTATTTGTCGATTTCATAATTAAGGACTGTATATCATGCGACTAAGTTGAAAATTTTAAGGGAATAATGTTCAACCTGGTATTTGTTTGCGGCCGACAATTTAAAAAAAGCTATGAGGAAATTGGATTGAGATCCAAATTACTATAAACTAGTCACTAGTATGATAAAATTATTTAAGTTCAAAGTTTTTTTTACCTTATCGAAGGCACTAATTTAAAACTAACATAATTGTTATTTAAGAAGAAAAGGTTGAAAAATGTATTTTTATAATACTTACAGCAAGCTCCCCTTCATTGTTTTCTTGCGTTGTAGACACAATCTCTCCGTTTGTTTCCGAATTTTCCATTTCTTCTTCTTCAAGCAGCTGACTATCTGACTGCTTTTCGTCGGCCATGATGGTCGAAACTCGAACCCAAAAGCCAAAGCATTGTGCTAAATAATAATTTTCATAATTTTAATGTTAGCAAAAAGTTGCGGGAACAAATAATTATTTTATTATTTATTCGATAAAAAATAAATAAGGTACAATTGTACATTAAATGTATACCCTAATATAAAACTTACTTTAAAAAAGCCTTGTTCATGCAGACCAAAGAGAATAAATTATATAAAGGAATTTAATGTTTGAAAAATTAAAAAAAAAAACTTTTTGAAATAAAAAGAGAGTAATCACAAAAGTACCTAAGGTAAATAGTTTTCAATAAATCACGTAACCGGTACCATTTTTCAGAAACCTATTATACTTGAATTGAGACTCCTTTTCAGATTTGGCCACAAGCAAAAAAATTAAAAGTTAATGGATGTGCAATTGGTACATGTTATAATTTAAGTCTTTTTGTAATTTATTTAATCACAATTGACATATGTATTGCAATTTCCATGTGATCTGTTGGGAATTGGTCCAAAACGTGTTCTAGCTCCTCATAGAAACTATCCTTTTCGATGATATCTTGGTCTTCTGTAGGACAATGTACCGTACATTGATTATGGCTGTATTATGCCACCTCCCTGCTACCACTATATTTGACATCTTATTGTTGATTAATGCTATGTCCTTAACTGCTGACATACCCTTTTGGCAGATTAAACCCCTAAACACGAGCCAATCTGCAGGGACTCAATCTATCGAGTGATGTATAAGAGGTTGGCTTGGGAAACCACACAATATCCCAACTCTCCACTCCAACACTTTGCAAGTTGGGTCGTGTATAGGAAGGTACGGCTGATTTGCCATCATTTCCCTTAGAGCCGACTGAATCTAGTTGTTTAAAGATATTTTTATGACAATTTTTTTTCTCCGTGATAGCAAATTTTTAGTCCAACATTTTCTTTTTCGTTATGGCGTAGCGTTTTGTGACAATAAAGGTAAAGTAATCCAGATTTTTTTGAAATGTTGACAACTAAGAAGCCATGGTGTGTTTCATCATGTGTCATCTCTACCACTACTCTGCAGATTAGACACAGCAGAAGGAAAACTCTGCCTAAACTATGATTTTTTTTAAACATTTGAAGCTTATTATAATTAATGTTTACAACTAAGAAGCCACGGTGTGTTTCATCATGTGTCATCTCCACCACTACTCTGCAGATTAGACACAGCAAAAGGAAACCTGTGACTTAACTATGATTTTTTTTTAAACATTTGAAGCTTATTATAGTTAAAGTTTAATATACAATATTTTACAATTTTAATATCAATGTTTTTTCCTTGATAAAAAACATAGCTTGATTCTACCCTACAATTAAAGAGGTTTTTAATTAACTTAAAGTATTTGGTGATTTTGAGTATTATTTTAATACTTTTATTACTAACGTATACGTTCGTGAGGTTATCGAATTATGACTTAACAGTTGTTCTAATCCTACGTATCGTAAATTTTCCTTATACTCCCCTTCCATATATTTCTACCTCCTTGACACAGACCGTTGTTGTTCATTGTTCAATAATGGCCGACTAGCCTCTTAACCAACAAAATGTAAGTTCGTGATGGCGGGGTTTCAAGAAATTGACCGGCAATATTTTCCTTTGAAAGATATTGCTTCCATCAAGAAACTATTCAAACAACAATTGGAAAGTGTGTTTGAACCTGACCTAGCTTTACTGTCAATTGTCGTGGGAGCCGTTGAGAACTCGATGACATGTAACCGAACTTTCACAGTTCAAAAAGACAAGACAACTACGGAGGACAACAACGCTATAGAGGATGACACTAAAATACCCGCGGTGGAATATCACATCGTACAGGCCCTATACGCCAAGTTTCATGCCATCATTAAAGGGGCTGTAGATGTTACACAATACGGTGTCAGTAAATTTGCCACGAGAGATTTGGTGAAGAAAGTGTCTGACGTTATTTGGAATTCCTTGACTAGGAGCTATTACAAAGATCGAGCTCATTTACAAAGTCTATATAGCTACCTGACAGGTACGAAAGTGTGATGGGAGACTGACATTGTCATTGAATTGCTATTTCAGTTAGTAGGCTAGTATAATTTTAATCCATAACAATATATATTAGCCCATACCATAACAGTTCAGTGACATTGGTTCACATTTCTTACCAATAATAAATACTTCTAAAAACTATATTTTGATTTTAGTTAGCATAGCAAATATTTTAATGGAAGCAAGACATAATATTAATATTTAATAATATAGCATTATTTTGATCATTGACCATCCTGTCACCAGCAAACACATCGACAATTATCATCATGCTATAATACAGTAGCCCCGTGGCTTCTTTGGTGCTGACTGACAGTTCACAGCTGACTTCAGACAGTTATCATTTAGGTATATACCTAAATTTTGACTGTCGGAAGTGACAGCTACTAAACATATGTTTTTGCAGATCATATAGTTCGGCGTAGGGATACATAATTTGATCTGGTAACTTTTCAAAGCCGTCAGCTGTTAGCTGTGAGCTGTCGCTCAGCACCAAAGAAGCCATGGGGCTACTGTACATCGGCCTATGCATGGTTGTTAACGTCTAACAAGCTGTTTGTTTTTAGGCAACAAGCTGGACTGTTTTGGTGTGGCATTTGCAGTGGTGGCTGGTTGCCAAGTCTTGGGGTACCACGATGTTCACCTCGCATTGTCAGAGGACCATGCCTGGGTTGTTTTCGGAGAGGGCGGAGCAGAGACAGCGGAGGTCACATGGCATGGTGGGATGTTAAGAATATAACATCATTAATAAATCTTCTCCTTTTCCCTTACAGTCCACGTCTCCCCTCCATACAAAGCGACGCTCCACTTTTAGCCAGTGTCTTCCTCACCTTCAGGTCCAGTTTGTTAGTAGCATCCTCCTCTTGTTGGAAGTAGTAGTGTACCCAAGAGGGTTTGAGGGGGCTCGAGCCCCCCCTACCATAGTTTGGAGATGCCCCGAGATCAATGCAGATCTGAAGAGAAAATAAAATGGTGGGGGGTGATGGGGGACCAGTTAAATATTGCGAGCAAAGAAAATATAAAGTGCCCCACATCCTTGTGTTGATCCTCCTTAGTGGTCCTTATTGATGTTATTGCAGTTTAGGAAGTGACCTTAGTCCTGAAAATGGTGGCAGGTTCAAAATCTCCCAGTTTCAAACGTCCCATCGAGGAACTGCACAGTGGCTAGACATTTATCTATTATAAATAATCAGTGATTTTTGTGACGTTAGGCCTGCGTGACAGCTAAGCCAACTTTAATTTAGGCCGATTTATTTATTATCTTGTTAGATTATCACATTTATAAAAATAAAAATGATCACGTTAACAAATACCAATAAAAAGCTTTTCACTGTAAGTAATGGTTGGCAGGGAACTCTCCCCCCACCCCCACACACACACTTTGCAATCTTGCATAGGGGTTTAAGGCATCCTGGGGGCATTGCTATTTTTGACTTTATCTCTCATGTGGGTGTGTCTGTCGCAATTAAACTTTCTAAATTATTTTAAAAGTTTCATATTCTGCCGCTGATGACATACTGTTTTGTTAGTAGTCTATTATTTTATGTTATCTATCATAACTGACAGCTGCTATCGGAACAGATTTTTTTTTCCATATATGAATAGGACTATGATAGTTCTTCTTAAACTGTCTTTTTTTTCTATAACATTGATGGAAACCTGTTTTGGTGACTAAACTCCTAAGGCATCACTCGTGCAATAGACTGGCCCGCTGAGGACGGGTATTTCATGGTTTGAATATTGCTTGGCTGTAGTAACCTAAACAGGTAGTAATCTATACTAAATAAAAATATATTTTATTGAATAAGATATTTAAAAATGATAATTATCAGGGCAAAGTTAAAATGATAAAAAAGTAAGCTATTGCCAAAGTTTTAAGTAGAACTGTTCCTCATGCTAGGTAAGGGTAATGAAGACAAGCGTGGACAGCCGGTGGCAGCGGGTATAGGATCTCACTCTTGGCTGTACGTCAACAGCCACCCGGTGATATGTAGTCGGCACATGGAGGCTGCTGCGTTGGTCTCGGCCATCAATCCCAACCTAAACCCGACTACAGACGCAGTGCAGGTCCAGCTGCTTCAACAAGAACTACTGTGGTTACTTTATGATCTGGGACACCTGGCCAAGTATCCCATGGCTCTCGGTGAGTTCAAGAGGCTTGGGTGAAACTCTGGGACACCTGGGCAAGTATCCCATGGCTCTCGGTGAGTTCACAAGGCTCGGGTGAAACTTTGGGACACCTCTCCATAATCCCATGGCTCCCGGTGAGTTCACAAGGCTCGAGTGAAACTTTAGGACACCTCCCCAAGTATCTCATGGCTCTCGGTGAGTTCAAGAGGTTTGGGTGAAACTCTGGGACACCTCCTCAAGTATCCCATGGCTCTTGGTGAGCTCACAAGGCTTAGGTAAAACTTTAGGACACCTCCCCAAGTATCCCATGGCTCCCGGTGAGTTCACAAGGCTTGGGTGAAACTCTGGGACACCTCCCCAAGTATCCCATGACTCCCGGTGAGTTCACAAGGCTCGGGTGAAACTTTAGGACACCTCCCCAAGTATCCCATGACTCCCGGTGAGTTCACAAGGCTCGAGTGAAACTTTGGGACACCTCCCCATATCCCATGGCTCTCGGTGAGTTCACAAGGCTTGGGTGAAACTCTGGGACACCTGGCCAAATATCCCATGGCTCCCGGTGAGTTCACAAGGCTCGGGTGAAACTTTGGGACACCTCCCCAAGTATCTCATGGCTCTCGGTGAGTTCACGAGGTTTGGGTGAAACTCTGGGACACCTCCCCAAGTATCCCATGGCTCTCGGTGAGTTCACGAGGTTTGGGTGAAACTTTGGGACACTTCGCCAAATATCCCATGGCTCTCGGTGAGTTCACAAGGCTTGGGTAAAACTTTAGGACACCTCGCCAAATATCCCACAGCTCTCGGTGAGTTCACAAGGCTTGGGTGAAACTCTGGGACACCTCCCCAAGTATTTCATGGCTCTCGGTGAGTTCACAAGGCTTGGGTGAAGCTTTGGGACACCATGTCAGGCAACTAATCTACTCCTTATGTGGGTAAGAGTATCAGACTAACCAGGTAATCAACCAACAACCTTTTAACCAGGAATCTGGAGTCTAAACTGCTCACTTTTGGGTAAAAACTCATAAAGATTATAACAATAGATTATAAATATACTAAGTTTATTTAACTTTCATTATTTTATTATAGTTAGGATCAATATTTGTAATTTTGATTGACAAATTTATTAACAGTGCCAATAAAGCATTGGCGTAATAAGCCAAAGGTCCCGGGTTCGATTCCCATATCCTGGTGTAATTTTTTTTCAATTTCCAGATTAATTTATTTAACAAATTGAGGATTGAACCAGTTTGGTAGTACATATAAGTTATATTTCTGTGACTGTGACCAAATATTGTGTACGAATGATCACTTTCCCCAACCTTTATGTTATCGATGAAGACATTGGTGTGTCGCCAGGTAACCTGGGGGAACTGGAGGCAGCCAACCCAACCCCCGGGAGAGTGGCCCCACCACAGCTGTTTCTGGAGTCGTCGCTATGTAGTTACACCTATTATAACAACCAGCATGTGTACCCCTACACGTACCAAGGAGGGTACTACTACCAACATAACATGTACAAGGAAGCCTTCAACTGCTGGGCCAACGCTGGGGATGTCATACGACAGTGAGTCGACAATTATTGCATGAGGAAATACATTTGTGGCAGTGATGTGACTAGCCAAAGGGATACATAACTATTTGTGTCTCTAAGAAAGTGGAGCTAAACAATCCACATAGTTACCAACTTTCCTCGAGTTTAAACCTATGCGAATCTAAGATTTTCAATTTTGAATCAATTTTGAATCTTTGCTAACAGACTCAAATAAAATTTAAAAATTTTGAGTCTTATTTGAATCAAATTTCATGATTAAAATAAATTGGCTAAATATTTTATTTCTAAAATAAGTTCGGATCCAAATCAAATACATTATTTTAGGTCTACAATGATTGTGTTTTATTTAAATCAAATTTGTGATGAATAATTTTTTGAATCCAATAATAACATAGTTAAAGAAAAATTTGATCATCACTTTATAAAAATTTTAGTTTCTCTAAAAAAAACTAATGTTACTTAATCAATAGCCCTAACATCAAATGAGGATCATGTAATATTTTTAATCATAGGTTGATTAATATTTATTAAAAGATGGGACTAGCCACTTTTTTTGTATTTACAAGATATTCTCACAAACAACTGTTACCCATGCGAATCCTTTATGAACTGGAACCAGAGTTAATTTCTTTGGTCAGGGATATTCTCTCATCAAATCCTATAAATATATTACGGCCACGTTTAACCAAAACTAAAAATTTATACAGTGTTTGGAGGGTTGGCAACACTGATTGAAACTTAAACAGCCGCTCATTATCTGGGACACAATAACAAATTTACAACAAAAAAAAAGTAAATATTCGGCATTATTTCAATGGTACTAAAAATTATGGAAACGCCATTAAAAAAAGTTTGGGAACCGCTGCACTAGGCTAATATTAAGATTTGAAACTTCGAATTGAATTTTAATCTTAGTAAGATTCAGATTTGAAGGTTCGCACAGGCTTACTAACGTTTCAATGACACACTAGAAACCCATTCATATGAGTCAAATTTGGATGTTCCGTTAATTTGGGAATTTTTTAACTGTTATGGATGTAATAAATTGGAAAAACACGTCATTTCTTGGATATTAAGTATGTAGGAAAAACACCGCACGGCAGACTAAGGCTGAGATAGGGGGAGCAGATAACAGCATGTGTGCAAGTGAGAGGAGAAGACTGGTGGAAGGACAGAGGGAGAGGAAGGCGTTTTACTAAACTGACCCGACCAGTGGTTGGAAATAGTCTGTATCTCAACTATTTGCCGTTCTTGTGGCACAGAGCATTGCCCAGGGTACACCATAGGAGGTTGTCTACACGATGTACCCCTAAGGAGATGATAGTTATTATAAAGTGTCTTAACCTAACTTATATTCAAATTATACAAACCCTGGTGATTGTTAGGATCATTCCTCTTAAGGCAAAAATACCCAAGGTACCAGCCGTGAATTGAACCTGGGACCCCTAGGTTCATAACCAGGTGCACTGATCACTCACTATACCACGGGGCCAGATATGAAGATTATAGAGAATGAGATATAGAGTGGGATTATTTTGATACATACAGGGACGGTATCAGACATAACTTGTTAAAAAGAAAGTCTAAGATTTGATGAATCTTTTAGCAGCAACAGTAGCATTACTTTACTCTAGTTTACAGGACACAAGACTTTGAGCACAACTTTACTGTTAGATGTTTTTTTAGTTGAAAGATGTTTAAAATAAACTGGATTTAGATGATGTGTTTGTATATTTTTTTTTACAGAATTCTGCTTTTGAATAGTTATAAATTATGTTTCTTTTGTATGTAAATAAGGTTTTAATAGAATCTGTCTGTCCAAGTTTGCTGCCAGGTTAAGGAAGTGATGTTTCCAGGTACAACTATTCCCGTGACGACGAGGAGATCTACAAGGAGTTTCTAGAGATAGCCAATGAGCTGATCCCTCACATCATGAAGTCTGTGAGCTCTGGACACAGCGCTCACTCCATCCTCAAGGATCCGGAGTGCTTTGCCCACCTACTGCGCTTCTATGACGGGATCTGCCAGTGGGAGGAAGGCAGTGCCACTCCGGTAGTACACCCATTCCCCCGTCAGATGCAAACAATAGAGACTGGGTCGACTTTACTGTGACCAGGGCTTAGCCCCGTGGTATGATGTAGACCAGGGGTCAATCCTGTGGTCTAACACGGACCAGGGCTCAATCCTGTGGTCTAACACGGACCAGGGCTCAATCCTGTGGTCTAACACGGACCAGGGCTCAATCCTGTGGTCTAACACAGACCAGGGCTCAATCCTATGGTCTAACACAGACCAGGGTTCAATCCTGTGGTCTAACACGAACCAGGGCTCAATCCTGTGGTCTAACACGGACCAGGGCTCAATCCTGTGGTCTAACACGGACCAGGGCTCAATCCTATGGTCTAACACGGACAAGGGCTCAATCCTATGGTCTAACACGGACCAGGGCTCAATCCTGTGGTCTAACACGAACGAGGGCTCAATCCTGTGGTCTGGCACAGACCAGGGCTTGATCCTAATTTTTTAATTGAAGTCAAAAGTTGAAGCTTCACATACTCCCAACATTTATTATTATTTAATAATAATTTCTTAGTCTGATATTGATTGTTATCCTTACCACTGACTAATATTCTCTGAGTAAAATACTGTTATATGTAAAGGTACTCCACATTGGCTGGGCCAAGCCTCTGGTTAACACCATCTCCAAGTTTGATGCCGAGGTGCGGGCGCAGGTGATCATTGAGGAGGGAGTGTCGGGCCCCTCTGGGGTGTCGAACAAGGACAGTCCCCGTTGCATCAACAATAACTATTGCAAAGAGGAAGAGAGACAACTACACCCGACAATCGCCGCGCTGGCCGCTGCTTGCGGCGAGAAGATACTCAACCCTGACTTCCTGTTGCAAGGCGGAGGGGAACCCTTTGTCGAGGCCAAGGTGGAGCTCAAGAAGGAGGACGGCGAGGATACCCCCAGCCCTCCGAGCACGTCGGCCCAGGACAACAGTCAAGGTGAGAAGTGAGAGTTATGTTTGTTAGGATAGTCCCGGAATAGAACAGCTGCTGTTTCCTTGGGCCTGCAGATATAGGAGTTTGTCATGGGTACTCATACCAAGCTCTTCATGAGTCTCCTGGAAGAGGACCTTTTGCGTACCATCAATTCCTCAAATATTTTGAGGCGATTGGCCCTTTTCATTTGGCGTGGAAATACAGAGTCATGGGAACAAATGATTATCTTCAAGAATTTTTATTGTTTTGCAATTTTCTTTTCGGAAACGGTTTGTTCAAAAATAGAAGAATGTTGATTAAGTTATACTTTTTATATATACACCTCCTCTATAATTTGAACAATGATCAAATATTGATAAAATTGACATTTTTCAATTGAAAACTGTCGGCTTTATAACAAAAAATAAGAAAATGTAACGATTAATAAACATTGATACATTATCTTAGAAGAGGTGTTGAAAATATTAACATAAACATTTCACTCGTTCTTGAGAAAACTGATATTTCCAAACGTGTACTTTTCCTGCAAGACCTGTTCGGTAACGAGCGCCACCTACAGTTTCCATGATTCATTTGTTATTGTTGGCTCGGAAGGATACATTGGTCGGCTGTGAAGCCACGCCACACCTTCCACCCTTGCGCCGATCATCCCACAAAATAGGTTTTAGACTTGCACTCGACAGGGCGAAGGGCCTTAAGGATATTTGTAATTTGAAGATTCAACTATTATTATTATTAGCACCGCGTCTTACTACCCGTTTGGGTTATACGCACTTACGCTAATGTGTAATGGTAGGGTGATTGTGAGATGAAATGGAGGACCTACAGTTTAACGTGGGATCCGAACCACGGTGGAGGCCTGGCATTCCCCACATTCACAAGATGTCTTGTCAGAGGTGAACGAAGGGTTTGGTAATCAGGTAAATCTGTACCGGGACCGAGGATTGAACCCCGGCCACCAGCACAGAAGTCTGACACCCTACCCCTAGACCGCCAGGTCACCTAAAGATTCAACTAATGAAAGAAAGAACATGGTTCAAACTTTATACTGCTGCCACTGGACAAAGAAGTAATGCCTGCCCCTTGAAAAAAAAAGATCATTACTTTTTATTCTCTTGGCTTTGGTTTCATTCTGTGGGAACTAATCAGGAGGGAGTGTGAAACGCACAATACAACTTCCTAAAAGAGGAAACAAAACAAAAACACAGACGGAGGAAAAGGAAATAAAAGTAACGAGTTACATTAAGGACGAAAACAAGATATTTACGTTGGATCTGAATATTAATGCGCGATATCCACTTTTTCAATTCAAAGCAAAGTTGAATCAAATAATAGGAGATATTCCAAAACCAAATCAAAATTTGAACATTAAAAAAAGTTTTTAGATAAAAATAAAAATATTATACTTTGAATAACTATGTACATTTAGATATTAAATATAGTTTACAAAATAATATATTTCAAACATAATTAACATAATATATAATCACAAAATTATGTATTAATCTTTTATCACAAAATGTAATTTAATTATTTTAGATCTTTCTATGTGAACATAAATTTGTGATGGAAATAACAGCAGAAAAAAAAGTGTTTTTTAACTTTAATTTAAAAAAAAAAATTGACAAAGCTTTCTAATTGTCAAATCCAGAATTTTACTTACGAAGCAAAATTAAAACGAGCGAATATTCAAAGCGAAATTAAAGTTTTCAAAGCTTCTCAAACCATTAGATGTGAATCTTCAAAGAAAATATTTTTTTTAAATATCATTATGATTACTAGTAGATTATACCTACATAATTATTGGACATATATATAACTTATACATATATACCTAATCACGCCATTCCCTTATGAGGTAGGCAAAAAACTGTGTATAGCTTAAAAAACAACAACTCCGTACTTAATCCATCCTCACTTAATTTATCCACACTTTCCTATCCTTGCATACTTCCTTCGCTTCAATAACATCCATACAGAGAGTCATACATGCTCTTTTATTATAATAACCACACATCAGGCCATTATTTTATCATTTAACAGAGCATACTATAACTACAATTTATATTTATATCACAATTAAAGACTAACCTCTTCGATGGTCAAATAATCTAAGACTTCACTCCTGCTATAAACTGGACTGTTGATGACGTGGAAATCAAGCTTCGAATACTGTCTGGTTATATTGAGAGTGCTTTTCCTGAACAGTTTCCCAATCTTTCCACATGCAAATGCGGGTATCATGCCTTTGAATTCTACTTTCCTCATTCCTAACCAATTTAGCAAGGTTAAAATAGTGTAGCTCTAGTGGGTTTTAGGGCGCGGTGAGAAATAATAGCACTGCTACTTTGTGACGCAGGGTGCCAAGAAGCGGGCGCTGGCCGCCCCAGGATTACGCTCCACAGTCAGAAGATGCGGGGCCTCAAGGATCTCCTATTGGCCGAGAAACTCAACACGCATGCCATCTCTCTCCAGCTGACGGCCCAATCACAGGTGCAGGTGGGCAAGAAGACCCGGGGGGAGCCCCCCGAAATGGCTGGGCCTCGTCCCAAGAGGTCTCGTAGGGAGTAGTAGGGACACACTCAACACACTGCTGCATCCTTAACTCTTCCTAGGGTCCTTTGAGCTTCTGAAATGGGGTCAGAGGCGCGCGCTTGACATTTTGTGTTTTACAAATATGTAATACTCTTAGCACTTTGTGATTCTAACATTTCTTACCTTCTGTAGTCAAGTTCCCAACAACTACCTTACCTTCTGTAGTCAAGTTCCCAACAACTACCTTACCTTCTGTAGTCAAGTTCCTGACAACTACCTTACCTTCTGTAGTCAAGTTCCCGACAACTACCTTACCTTCTGTAGTCAAGTTCCCGACAACTACCTTACCTTCTGTAGTCAAGTTCCTGACAACTACCTTACCTTCTGTAGTAAAGTTCCCGACAACTACCTTACCTTCTGTAGTCAGGTTCCCGACAACTACCTTATCCTTCTGTAGTCAAGTTCCCAACAACTACCTTACCTTCTGTAGTCAAGTTCCCAACAACTACCTTACCTTCTGTAGTCAAGTTCCTAGAAAACTACTTATCTTTAGCTGTGACCTTAGCAAGTTTATTTATTAGGTTAAAGTAATGTTATATTAGTTACAAACCGGGAATGAACTTTACTCTAGTAACTGTCAGAAACTAGCTAGCCTGTACTATTTAACCTGAAAACTACAAGATAAAGATTAATTTGCAAAGTAGTCTGTGCCTTTCTAATATATATCTATATATATTTTAAATATGTGTACTTGAAAGCTTTATGACCTATGCACTGTACGTTTTTGAATACATCCTGCTAGCACACTTTTAGAAATTAATGTCCCATAACTGAAACTTATTTAAAAGATTAGAAGAAATCATAACCAAAATGTTTTCATGAAATTTCAGAAAACTGGTAAGAGATTACACAAACCACATCTGGTTTTTAGCGATTCAAAACCTCCCCCGTGGTGTGTAATGAAAGTAATTTTCGCCCTCACTCCCCCTCTGACCCCCTGGAAGCTCTACGAGACAAAAGTCCTGACACGTTTTTTATCGTAACAGTAAACTTTTCAAGTAAAGAAGACTTGACCTCTAAAACTAAACTAAACAAGTACAAATTTAAATTCTTTGATTTCTGTTTTCTTTTTTAGATGTAAAGATAAAAAAGAAATAATCATGAGTGTTATCCAAAATAGATATAATATAAAGAATGTTTATTCTATATTTTGTTATCTTTAAAATGAAACTTATGTGTGTTTAATCAATAAACATAGCTTACACGTATGTTTGTAACTAAACATTTTCAAAATGTTGTATAAATATAATATATGCATTCTATACATAATTAAGGAGCGTACATGCTGGTATGTATTTATAAAATGCAGCCTTTTGGCTCGGCTCATGGGATTAAATAGTTCTACGAGTTTGGAGGACAGTTAGAAATAACCAATACATGACAATTGTAAACTCAAAAAGCACTTGGGCTTTGTGAATTAAAAAAAACCCAACTAGGTCACATTAAATTAAACATTTATATCATGGCCTATAAAGGTATTGGTTGGCGTGCCAGTTTTAAAACTAAAAATAGTTTGTGTGTTCCCACACACATTTTTTTTAAATATGTGATTATTTGTTTATTAATAGATTAAATTTGTAGTAGAGAGTTTCCAACATATTTTAATATATCTCTTTATATAATTTATCTCTTCGATTTTTGAGGTACTTTTAGTTATATACTAAAGATATGACAATTCATTATCATCATCATCATCTGTTTTCAGCCTGTGGCCGAGTCAGTTTAGTAAAATTCCTCCATTTCCCTATATCCTTCCACCATTCTTCTCCTCTCACTTTCTGTCATCTGCTCCTCCCATCTCTTTCTTGGCCTCTACTGCTGTCTTCTTCCTAAATACATCGTTTCCAACAATTGTGATGACGAAATGCTACACTTAGAGCATCACATTTTGTTAATATATATCTATCATAAAATGTTGATTGAACTTTTTCTTTAACTATATATTTAACAATCCAGGAAACGTATGAGTAAGCATTCTCCATTTTGCAAAGTTTGTTTTTCATAATTGGATCCTGAAGTATTCAATGTAGGTATTGATCGGTTTATTGGTTCTGTCGTCCAAACTCCGGGTGAAACTTTTATCCATAAAATATAATATATATGTTAGGTTGTTTTTATGTCTGTTGTTGTAGAGTTGTTTTTTAATGGTTTCCTCATATTATCATTTGTCGCTATTATCCATTCGTTTTAGAGACCGGTGTTTTAAAATAAATAGAAAACTACTTGTTCTGTTATTACAATATTGTGATGTTGCAAAACTGTTCTTTCTTGCCCTACAGTATTAATGTTGGGTTTAAAATGGGTAGTTTTTTGGACCACTCTGGTAAACATACTCTCTTTGGAAAAGTTGATAAGGTGGTTACATTATTATGATCTAGGTTTTAATGTCTGAGACATGATCAGTATATTTTTTATATATACTTTAAAATGTAATGCCAGTCGTTATTTTACAATTTAGTTTATTCTATTTATTAAAAATAATGGCTGGCAAAAAGTTTCTTGAAATTAAATAATTTATTAATTTAATATGTATCACATATATTTCTAGCAAAGAGATATTTAAAATATCTGATCGGTATCGGATACCAAGACGTACTGAATTGTGATCTTAGTGTTGGACTTTAGAAGTGCGCTCTGATCATAAAAGTGTTCCCTTCTTGGCAAGTTAATATTTGTACCTGTACTCGGCAAATGAAGAGATGGAGCGAGTTGTAATTAAAGGTTGAATTGTTGTGACTAGGAAACGGGGAGTTGTCCTTGTAAGTTGAAGTTTGTGGTTGCGATTGTAGGGAATTTAGATTTTCTTTTGTAGGTTTATTTGGATCATGAACTTGTGGTATGATCAAATCACACTTTGAGAACTGCTTTCTAAGATAGTTAGTTTAACGCAGTTACTAAAAAGTTGGAAAGGGAAACATTTTTATGAGCCAGACTGTACAGTTATTTATTAATAGGTAGTACCTAGTTATGCAAGTTTTAAGATGTTTATAGATGAGATGTTAGTTTTATGTGTAGGGATTGTAATGTACATAATATATGCAAGGTTGACACTAGATATATATTTTTTTTAAGTGGACGATCCATACCATTTGTTTCTATGATTAAGACCATTTCTAATCTATGTTGCCACATTATCTTGCGATGCACACATTGGATTTATTTTGGTTGTTAATGAGTGCCTGAAATAGGCTTTTCTAATGTCATAAATATTTGTGTATTTTTATAACATGATAGTGTATGCTTCAGGCTTCTTGATATAATGCAGTTTTAACAAAACTATACTTTTGTTTGTTTGGATAATACGGATGAAGTTAGGTACATGAAGTTTGTCGTGTTATTAAATATTCATGACAGCATCGTAGAAAATGAAGCACAAATGAAAGTTAAAATACTAACATATATATATATATATTATATCTCTATAAGGAAAACAAACCTCTTTTCCCTTTATGAGGTAGTTGTAGGATTCCTAATAGAGATATACCGTAATATATATTCGCATCCAGGTCTCATTTCTAAGTGTCTTATAGTTCTTTACAAATTTCCTTCCCCCCCNNNNCCCCCCCCCCTTTGTGTTTTTTAGGTTTCCTCTTTTAGGAAGTTGTGTTACGCGTTTCACACTCCCTCCCTGATGAGTTCCGACAGAATGAAACCTAGGTCGGGGTAATGGGCAGTGGCGATAAATATCCCCGAAGAGGCAGTCATTTTCCATTGGCAGCAGTGTAGAGTGTGAAATGTGTTCTTTTCATTGTAAAAGCCACATTTTGTTTGTTCCTTTTAGAGGTTTCCATCCACCTTTCCTGTACCTTCTTCCCGGTATTAAAACACATCTACGACCACTTCCTGTTGATCCTGCTACTTCCGTAGGAAGATGCTGTTTGGTACACAAAATATTGAAGGGTTTATAAGTATGGGATAGTGGTTTTACTTTTATGTGCGCTTCATTCTATACAATTCCTTCTTATTTATTTATTAATATTCACTAATTATAAGGTCAGGGAAGCAAAGCCTGGCTTTCTTACTAGAAGACAGATTCTTTGCCACAAAACCAAATAAATATCAACATAATTTGGACCGCATACATTATCAGAGAAGTCTATGGCAACAAAACTGTACACTTTTAAAATTCTGAAGGTAAAAAGACAGGTTTGACGTTTTATAAAACTGTCACATTCAAGAGTCGGAAAGAAACACACAGATTTATTTAGAAGTATTGTTCTACTTACCCATCATAATTATAAGAAAAACATAAGACCCAAATCCAATAATTTACTATAATTTTATAATTCGGTTACTGTTTCTATCAAAACTTAGGAATTAATGTAAACAAAATCTGAATTAAAGAGAGAACAAACATTTGATTCTTGCGAGGTTTCTTTGTCTTTGTTTGGTTTTCTTTATCACTATTGTTACCCATCTTTGAAATATTTTGAAACGAGTTGTGTGTAAGTTTGCAACAGTGATGACTGGTTGTACAAACGGTGAAGATGGCGTGCGTTGGCCTGATATCAATAACTGGTGTGGATCCGGCACTTCTACACGGTTAGAGGTTATGGGTGGTTTTCTAGTTATGACGCTTTATTATACTTTCTACGCAAGATGAAGTTAATACCTTCTATTTATTTTTTTACAATTTAAGATTATAGTCACTAATTAGGCCTACTGTACAATTTGGTTAGCTCTCTCTTTCATTGCGTCTCGCTTTTAATCGATGTGTTTGTGTGAGCGCAAAATACTTTTTTTATACACCATGACATTTATGATCGAATGCAAGTTTTTTTTCTTTTTCTGGAGGGGTTGTAAGTTTGTATTTGAAAATATTGACTATGTTTGTTGAAACTTTGTTGAGAGATTAACGACGACGTTGCCTACTTGGTGAGTTCAAAACTATTTTGCGAAGCGGGTTGCATTTTAACTATAATTAACCTACCCGTTCTTAAGTATTATCACATTTATACGCCGATGTCTGAAATAAAAGGAAGAAAAAGAGCAGTTCAATTTGAGAGGCCTCTTTTGTATATGCATATAACTTTTCCCCTCTTCCTCTGACAAGTATAAGCGCTCAGTCTACTATTTGCATCTGGACAGCATTGACTTGCAATTAAAAATTACCTTTTTTCTTATTCTCTATTCTAGATAGATATTTGCTTTCACAGTCTTTATTAATTTACATCTTAGCAGGACAACTCCTACGGGACATTTCCGTGAATAAACCAAACAGCTTGATCTGTGAATGGTTTTAAAAACTTAGAAAGAAAGAAAAAACTTCAAAAGAAATTTTTTTTTGTGACAACATAAGACTTTTTTAAGAATGATCCGAGAATACATTGGTTATTGGATTTTTAAAACTCACCGAATAAAATGTAAATACATTAACACGGGAGATCCTATCGCGACTTACCGTGATGTCCCAGGTAGACAACGTCCTTAAAGCAGAAATTATCTAATCAGCCAAGTGAGCGAACACAATTCATTTTAAAAGTTACTTCAATTGAAATAATGTACACTGTTGAGTCCATGTTTTGATGCGGTAGTATAGAGTTGTACCGTTTGTTTGCAAAATTAAAGGTGTATTGTTGTTAAAGAGGGTGATGGTTGTGTAGGATGTAGCGATACGATGTTGATATTTGCAAACCTGCACTCTTGAGTGAGGATAATATTTTATTGTCTTTTTTCATATGTATTTAAAACTGTAAAAATTAACCTGTTTGTTAAACCTGATTTATTGATAAGTCTTTGCAGTTTGTATTTAATAGCTTCTCAATCAATAAATATAGTTATTTTTGTAACGTTCATGTTGATTAAAATTGTTAGGTTTCACCGGTTTTATAATTCACGTTTGTTAGAGTAATGTTTTAAAATTATCTTTTAGAAGTTTTAGACTTGTTACTACACAACTTGGTTTGCCCGTAAAAAAATTATTGTTGGAAAATATATTTGATATATTAAAATGAAATGTAAATTTTTCTTCATAACAGATTGATAAATCGGCAGTTTAATTTTTAACTGTTGATTAGGTATTGTATTCAATTACATATATATTTGGAAACTTGGTATGAATATAAACTTATATTAATTGTAAAATGGTACCCAGAGAAAAATAATTTTCAAAGTCGTGGTTAATCTATTTCTTCATTTGTCTTAGAGGTTGTAAAGTTGTTAAATTTCTAACATTTATTATGTTATGTCTGTACTTTATTTGGTATGAAATAAACCACTATTGAAAGTAAAAGACATTAAAATTTACAACATGCCACGAGGCATCAATTGTTTGAAAAATGTATTTGTTTTAACTTTTATTTGTACTACATTTTACACAATTCTATCGTTATTTAATCACTTATCTGTACTTATTGAATTTCTCAAACTCGTTAAATTTCAGCAATGCTATCATATAATATGTTTGGGTGCTGGAAAATTAATGAAAGGAACATTTTGATTAGAATATCTTAAAATATTGTTATTACTTGAACTTGAACATAGGAACTGCAATTTTCCATTTTAAATCTAAAGCCAACTGCTTTTCTTTTTTTCTGAAAAATAATCTAAAATGTATATTAAGAGGTTATTTTTACTAGCAAGTCTAAAAGTGTGAAGTCCAAATTGTGTTAGTATATTTTATTCATTCCTATTCCTCTTGTGGAAAATATTGTACCTCATAAGTGAAAAGAGGTTTACTTTTGTGTATTGAAATAAAATCTATAGGTATTAAATATATAACTATTTATTTTACCTTTCGGAACAGTGATGGAATAAAATAAAATTGTTTAATTGGGGTATATCTTTAGATCAAAGTAAATGTTGGCCAATTTTGAGCTTGTAATCTTAGGATATGTTTATTTATTTTAAACACAAGTTCAAGAGATTTTAAGAGTTTCACTACAAGATAACTTTGCAAGCCTTGGACTTTTAGAAGAAATGTTACTTAAAACTATTACTTTTTTTAAAAAGCTTTATTTTAAAAGCTAATACACTTTCTGTAATAATATTTGGTTTTATTATTTCCTTATCAAGATGATGAATTAACAACTTTTGAATTAAAGTGAACATTTTTCTTCTTTTCTTTCCCATAATCATTAAGGACTAGGAAACGGTAAAATAAATAACTCAAGTAGACATTCTTGCACTTGATATTCAACATGGTGGCTCACTATCATCAGCAATTTTTTTTAAGATTATAATCACTATGTTAACTAATAATTTTGATGTTTCAACAAAAATAAATAAATTATTAATCATTAGTGAATTTGTTCCAAAATGTGTGCTTATGTAACAATCAAATAATTTGTTATTCTAGGGCAATAGGTCAATTTCTTTTGTAAAATTTAAACTAGTAAATGTTTTTAATTACCTTTAAAGAGGTTTGAATTTTTAAAGAAATTCACATTTTCTTTGTTAAAAGTCAACTCAACTTCATTTGTGTGTTACTAATTGAATTTTGCTTTATAAGACTAGCTTTGCAGGTCTTGTAGAGTGTATGATGTCTTGGTTGTAAACGGGTCTGTACATGTATGGTATGCGTTCAGAACTAAGACCCTGAATGCAAGAACAGGGCTGAGCGGAACAGAAGGGCGAGTTGATTTGCTATCTACTTTTATACTAATCAAGTCTACTCAGCCTCATTCTTGCATACGGCTCTAAGATGAGAAAACAGACATTAATCAATATTCGTGGCGCCATATTAATTGTTTAATATGTCCAAGCCCAGCTTAACTAATTCACATCTTGTAATTGTGTAATAGAACCAAACCTAACCTATTTTTAATTCACATATCCTTGTCTATCATTTGTTTTTTAGGTTAGTCACTCCATCTTTGGTGATAGGAAAATGCAACACAAACTTTTCTTTTAATTTTGGTTTTTCCTTAGTCCTCAGTAACTGACTACCTAGCATTATCCACAGAAAAACAAAGGTGTCGGTTTTGTCTAGTTGGTCTTGCGGCTGATCGGGAGGTATGGGTTGCAATCCAAACCGGCCGTACTAAGGTGGGTTTTTCCAAATTGTTTTCCACTTTATCTCCATACAAATGTGAGTACATTTTATTTAAATTCTAACTACCTCATTATTGCTCCATTAGTATAAATATGCGAATAAGCTGTAAAGTTAGTCTAAGAGACAACACAGACAGAAAGAAAGGCTCTGCTCATGTGTGAACACACTATTTTTCCTAAACGTTGAAGTCTCATCTTGACTGATTAACTCTGGCGTAGCTTGTGTTTTATGGCCATAGTTCTGAAGTGTACACACAACTAGAATGTAGCGCAAAGACTAACTGGTCCCATTTAGAGTTACAACGATCATTTGTGCAATTAACAGATAGTTTAATGAACACTTTTTGTGTGTAGCACGCGACTTGTGAGTTTTACTGAAGTGATTATGGCTTGATTCTGTTATCATCATCATCATCATCGCGTCTTACTACCCGTTCGGGTTATACACATTGATTCTATTCCATTTGTAATATTTTCTTGAAAATAGTTTTCTCTCGGGAGAATTATTTGAGAGGTGAGATCTGCATTATATCGTATTTACTGTGTTTGTCCTTTGTAATGCGACTCATTTCTTTTTTATGTCCTGTCATTCTTAAAACCAATTTCTCGAGACAACTCGCATGGCCTCATAGTCCAGTGGCAGCAGTGTAAAGTGTATCATTGTATCCATAGAATAACACTTCACAACACTATAGAGGTGTATCAGATTCATTCTGAGAGAAATTAAATATCATTGGTTTGCCCATTTGTTGTCCTGTATATTTTATAAATACCTGAATTAAACAGATCATTTCTTCATTCCATTCACTTTCTTAGCTATTAAGTTTGAAGCCAAACAAATAATTTTGTCAATACTAGACACCAATTAGATGGTCTAATTCTGATTTAAGAAAACTTAATTTAAAATAATGGACCCTTCCTTAATCTGCGTAATAACCTTCATTTGACCCTGCCGCTATACAGATAAAGTAGGGTGAAAAGAATCGGAGGTTTTATCACATTATTTATACGAGAAAACATGTGTTTGTGTTGCCAAGTTTGTTATATACTATTTCTGTGTAAACTACAAATTGTATTTCAACATATTTTTTATGACATTCCAAATATTTGATTTGTGTTTTTTTTTTTTAATTTCCTTGCTGGATTCATTATTTTGGGGAGAGTAATAATTTTATATTTGCAATGTGATTAATTTCAACTGTGCTTGTTCTTGAATTATATTTTCTTATACCTTTTCAACAAGATGGTGTATTATATGTAGACAAGTGTGGTTCGCTGATAAGCTCCAACAATTTGATATGTTGTATAATTTCTGTTCTCTGCAGCCTGTTTATCTAGAGGTTGGTTGTATCGTACTAGAAACAGAATGTAGGCCTACCATTTTACAATATAACAAATATTTAGATTTCATTTGTCGCTTCAGAGTGTCTGCTAATAAATACGTTTTCTAAAAATAGTTAATATATTAAAATTGTTTTGTAAAACATTAAAATAACATAATATATGAAAACTGTGTTGCAAAACATTAAATTAGCGAAATATATGAAAACTGTGTTGAAAAACAGTAAAATAACATAATATATGAAAACTGTGTTGAAAAACAGTAAAATAACATAATATATGAAAACTGTGTTGAGAAACATTAAATTAGCGAAATATATGAAAATTGTGTTGAAAAACAGTAAAACTACGTAATATATAAAAACTGTGTTGAAAAACAGTAAAATAACATAATATATGAAAACTGTGTTGAAAAACAGTAAAATAACATAATATATGAAAACTGTGTTGAAAAACAGTAAAATAACGTCATATATGAAAACTATGTTGGAAAACAGTAAAATAAGGTTTTATATATATATATTTATTTCAAAATAAAAACTAAAAATAGTGTGTAGCCGTGAAAGAATTCGGAAATGTAAAGAAATGAAGATAAATGTATTGGTTTTATGCCAAGGTATAATCTAACTTTTCTTTTAGGTTGGCCAACATGCCTAGCCCTAGCACTACATTATTTTATAGGGTTTACACACCGATTTTATATATTTCTAAGTCAACAAGTGACACTGTGAATAAAATTAATAAGCACGGTAGTGCCCCGCTTATACAGCGGGTTAAGTTACAGAGCCCTGCTACAAAGTGAAGCAGAACAAAACTTGTTTTAACTTTCAAATGCATATAAAATCCTAATATGTTTACACTATCATATATAAAGTGCGCTATGGATCATTCTATAATGAAAATAGTGCCCATCACTATGGTAAACAGACTGAATTACCAACATAAAATGACGGCCAAAGCTATTCACAGCGTGCATCATTCCAGAATAGTAAGACGAGCGTTGAACATAGTAAAAATGTACAAGATTGAAAACCGCTGTAAAGTGGGGTCCTACTGTAAAAACGAAATAATAGAGCCCACCTTAGTAATGGACACAATTTCGCCTATAGAATTAACTCATTTTGAAAAAAAACTCTGAGCAAAGCATGTCACACTAAAATACTTAACACAAAAAAAGTATTATTTCAACCAAAATAGATTTAAAACAAAAATTTGAGCATTTTTTTTGTGTTAATCTTTTTTATAACTATTCTGCTAAAGAAGAAATGAAGATGTCGCAAAGTTGTGTCTATATTACCAGATGTGATTTCTGATGTTTTTACTCGGGAGTATTTATTATCTTTTGCTTGAACTTGCTTTTAATTTGATTTAACCTCATTTACACATTTCATTTTAAATATAATTTGTCATGTAATTATTTAAAAAAATGATAATTTGTTACAAACTTTGTGATGAAATTAAAGCCATATATTTATACCTTGATTTTCTTACGAATGAACATTTGGGGACTTTTAAAAAATACAAACATATTTTGCAGTAAATATCGATAACATTTTACAATATTATTATTGTTATTTTATACGTAATATCTATCAAAAGTGACAAATGCAGATCACATGGCTTGACGTAGGAATACCTGAGAGTAGATCTAGTAACGTTTTCTAGCCGTCAGATTTGTCCATTCGTAAGAAAACTGGGGTATAGTTTGACAGTTCTTTGTAAAGTTTCATGAATTGATCACATTTTCTTGTATCCCCGAAAGATGTATGTGAAGTGAAGGGTTTGATCAGATGATACAAGACTTGTCTAGAAGTTAGTAGTGTAATATTTAGCCATGTTAGACGACGCTGGGCCATGTTTTGAGACTGTGATGTTTAATGGCGAGTGACAAAAAAACAAAAACAAATTAATGCCAGAAGAATCAGTATTTTTGTATGAGTAATTAAGTCACTCGTGTATTTAACTAGGATTAAGGTGTGTTTTTTTTGTGTATTTTATTTTATTTCTTTTTTTTGCATCTATGATTAAATAAATAAATGGGAAGTAACTTATACCTTGTCAATTTATTAAATAATCCTGAAATTTTTTCTCTATCTTAAAATTCCTGATTATTACAGAATTTAAATTGGTCTTTGAGGCACGTTTGCTTATAATACTAAATAAAAGGATGGGTCCTTTGAACTCAGTTTAATGGTTTAGGCATCTTAATTAAAAACCTAACCAGAATTCAAACCATTGTGTTACCATCTTCGGTGACCACACAGTTTAAGGCATGACTCTCATAGTAGACTAGACTCTTTAATGACAGCAAGATTAGGGTTCAATTTAAATCTTGGTCAAGGGTGGTTTTCCATTCTCCCTTCATGCAAATTTGGGTAAACTTTCTTCAATTTGGGCCTTTCTCATCCCTTACACTTTAAGGTTGAAAATACAAATGTAGTGTTAAATGCAGGTTTACATAAAAATTTGAATAAAATCAAACTAAGGGGTTAAAATTATACCAACATGTATGTATTTCATATACTCCAACATCCCAGGGCTTTTAAGGGTAGTCCCTAGNCTTTTTTTGATTTTTGGTCCCTAAGTCCATTTTTATTGATAAAAATTACTGGTAAATCAATGAAAAATACTATAAACTTTTACAAAAAAAAAAAAAAAATTACGTAAGTTGCTTTACAGTTAGTAATTTACCTTTCTTACAATTCATCTGATATCTGAACGTGTACGGTTTGTGCATAACCATGTTTGAATATAATGAATTTTGGTATCATTTTATTTAAATTTTTGCCCCCAATAAAGTAAACTGAGGGGACATTTGAATATAACTTGTTCTTCAATTGAAAGAAGGTTTTCAACATCAGGTCTAGTGGTAACAAGCGATGAATGAATCAACACTAGGCCTAAACATTTTGTCTCGAATTAAGAGAAACTAGAATAAAGTTTGTTGGTAACCATTACTAGTTTACTTTTAGTAATGTTTAGAAATACTTAGCATAGTTATAACACTTTCTAGAACACGACAAAATTAAGAGAGACTTAGGAGAGATACAAAGAGAAAAGCAGAAAGAGTAGCACATGATTTAGAAAACTATCCAAAGACCTACTAATATTGGTGGCCTGGCGGTCTAGGGGTAAGGTGTCAGACTTATATGCTGGCGGCCGGGGTTCAATCCTCGGTCCCGGCACAGATTTATCTGATTACTGGGGAATGCCGGGCCTCCACCGTGGTTCGGATCCCACGTTAAACTGTAGGTCCTCCATTTCATCTCACAATCACCCTACCATTGCATATAAGCGTAAGTGCGTGTAACCCAAACGGGTACTAAAACGCGGTGCTAATAATAATAATATATACTTGGTAACTGTTACTTTCATTAGGCCATACTAAATAATATGTATAATCTGTAATCTAATACCAGAATTTTGTAAATAATATTCCTCTTTGTTACTAAGCAAAAGTTTATGTATATAAAAAAATGTAAGCCATTCCCTATCCAGGAGTTTATCTGAAATGTTATATACTATAGGGTCAACTTAAAGCTTTTTGTATGGAGTTATATTAATATAATAACAACTTATCAAAATGTGAGTGCAATAAATGAAATTTTGTAAACGTTGTACCCAACTATCGACCACATTTTTGCAGACACCGAAATTAGTACTTGCAATGAATCTTAGCTTCTGCGCCCACGTGACACCATCCGTTTCCTCGCACTCGTTTAGCCGCCATTATTTAACAAACGTTGAGTGCTGTAGCCACTTTCCAGGTAATAGCGGTAGCGCTTATACGCATGCACGCACCAATATAAACAGTACCAACCTTGAGTTTTCTGCATAAAAATATATTTATCCTACGAATAGCTATCTGGCAGATAAATTCCGTTCATAATACGTGTAAAATATGAAGGTGGCTGAGAACCTTTATCTGGTTGCTAATTTAATCAATATTATATTTGTCATGCATTTCAGATTTTTTCTTAACTGGTATTTAATAAGATGGGCGCTTTAACTAAAAAAAATAATCAGAGTTTAGGGATGGGACTTTCAAATCCTTAAGGATACCCGAGATTAGTGAATTTAAAAATAAAATCCTTAACTTTGTTTCCCCCAAATTTTAATTTGTTTAAGGGGTGACCTGGTGGTCTAGGGGTAAGGTGTCAGACTTCTGTGCTGGCAGCCGGGGTTCAATCCCCGGTCCCGGCACACATTTATCTGATTACTAAACCCTTCCTTCATCCTCTGACAAGACATCTTGTGAATGTGGGAAATGCCAGGCCTCCACCGTGGTTCGGATCCCACGTTAAACTGTAGGTCCTCCATTTAATCTCTCAATCAACCTACCATTACAAATTAGCGTAAGTGCGTGTAACCCGAACGGGTAGTAAGACGCGGTGCTAATAATAATAATAATAATAATTTGTTTTAGAGTCTAAAACTGCTTCATGGTGGTTCAGAACTTGTTATAACAGGATGAACTTAACAACCAAGCCCCAGACCAGTAATTTAACACTTAATTGAATGTATGCAATGAATTGATTATAAGAAAGATTGTTAACATTTAGTTAACCATTAGTATTTTATATTATTCTATTATAATTATGTTTCCTCTTATGTTCATTACTTTTTCCACAATTAGGATTTGGATTCGAACTTGTAAAATAGTCGTTATGAACAAAGTCTGAGTCTACGATAAAAAAGCAAAAGGAAATATACCTAAAATCAAATAAGAAATATAAATTCACATTTCATTTCCATGTTTATAGACACATCATCAATAACATTTAATTGCACTAAAATAAAATAATGTCAGCCTTCCAAGGATTTATAAAACTAGTCAAATCTATTACATGTCTTTTTTTTATTATATAAAATGTTAAAAATACAAGTCTTTCACCTTACATTTTAATGTAATTTTTGATTTGGAAGAATTTTATGCACGCACATTGTAAGTAAACAACAAAATACTTAAAAACATGCTAAATCTTAACATTTTTATATTTAGTTTTTTTGTGTGTGTTTTAACTGACTGTTTTATGATTTTTAATACATTCAGTAACTTTTGAGTATCACACAGTATAAAATATACTTAGTTTGGCAACATTGAACACTTACTTTTGATAAATTATTAGTAATAGAGCACAAGGCTAAATCATGGTTTAAGGAGGGATAGTTAGCACGCTTATGTTGGAGATACTGGAGTAGAAATTGTTTAGAAAAAACACATTATTAATGATGCTATAGGCATGGGAGCTGGCCCATAAATATGTATCACCAAACACAGACCTCAACATTAAGTGAGCAGCATGTTTACTAATCATTTTTAACCATTTGAATATCACAATAAGAGAGGATGCTAAAGAGAATGATGAAGATGAGGTATATAGGAAAAAGATTGCAAGGGAGGCCAAGAAAGAGATGGGAGGAGCAGATAACAGAAAGTGTGCAATGAGAGAAGAACGGTGGAAAGAGAGAGGAAGATGGAGGCATTCTACTAAACTGACCCGGCCACAGGCTGCAAACGGTTCACGATGATGACGTACAACTATAACACGATTGTTAAGTCTTTCTATCTATTTAATTCCAGTGCTGCCATATATAAAGTGCAATGACAGCTGAAAAACAATCGGCCATTGACGATCACTCTTGCAGTCCAACCAATCCAACTTAAAGATGTTTGTTGCCGTGAAAGTTCGTCTTTAAAAAATGTGTTCATGAGTTTTTGTTAGTGTTTTATACAAACGATTTATATTCAGTATCAGTCAGGTAAGCGTTGTACTAACTAAACCATACATTCATTTTACATAGGATACATTCTTTAACCAAATTGTTTTTTTTACTTTGCCGATGAAATAAAGGCGGAAAAAGTACCACGTATCAAGAAAAGTTTCACCTTGGGAAATGGAAAAATAGTACTTAAAGCGCCCCACAAGAACTAGGTATTTTGGATCTTTCATAGCCCTAGTTGGTTTTTCACATTTTCTTCAAGTTTTAAACAAAGTTTTGCCAATGTGGGCTGTAGCAGCGCATTCTAGAATTGTTGATGATATACTTATGTGTAAAATACATGTTTATAGCTACAAGACAACCAACTATAACAATAACCATGCCTCATTCACAACATGTGATATCACAGTTCTGAAAGGACAAATTCACACTCGAGATAAAGTTACAGATTTTTATTTTTTAAATAATTAAGGAATTAACAATAAAACAAATCAGAATTTAAGAAAAGTAAAGTTATACCAATGAAAGTGAGCATCTTCTGTTTATCGTGTTTTCTAAGGCTTAGATTCAGGATCCGTAGTAAAATGACCATTTGGATCCGTGAAGAAGTTTAAACTGACCATCACTACCTTCATTTAACAAATGGAGGGAAAAAAACACACTAGTTAATTTAAAACCCATTAATCATAATACGCGTGATGATGCGGGAGATGTAAAATGTTCTGCCGAAACATAGTTTGATTGCAAGATGGGAAAATAATCCGCCCCATCTAAAAATCGATCACGAGCTCTCGGAGTACCCATCATACCCTACAAACTCTTGATGGGTGGGCACCTGCCCCTAGCATGTCACATCGACCTTGTCATCCCAGGGCTACCGTAGGTGGGCGCGTGTCCCCCGATCAACCCTTCCTCGTCCTCGTACACCTCTTGATGTTTGGAGGTGGGGAGTAGCTCCCTCTTGGGGCGCAGAATGCCCCGGACGTCCGCCAGGGATATTTCCATGTCACGGAACGCGTTCAGCAGGATGATGGCGACGATGACGGTGAGAAAACCGCAGATGGACCCGATCATGTCCTGCGCGGAGAGACTGGTCCACTCGCGGAACAAAATGGCAGACGCAACGATGACGAGGGTGGTGAAGAAGACATAGTAGACGGGCGTCACGATGCCCGTGTTGAAGAGGTCGAGCGATTTGTTGAGGTAGTTCATTTGCACAGTGATACAGACCAGGACCGTGAGGAGGAACACCCAAGTCAACCAATTGCCCATCTCGTTACTCTGACCTGACGACAGGAGCGAGAAGTGAACGGTTAGAGGGGATTGTTGCTAGGATAGATCAGAAAGTCGGATGTCATTCTAATAAAATCAACACCTATTAATTTTATTTAATACTGAAAAAATAATATCATATTGCTGATTAGAGTATTCAATTACGGTAACTTTGAAAATGAGCTTGCGCAAAGCAAACATTGCCATTTTGTTAAAGTTAAAATATACTTTTTTTACTATATCGGTATCTACACTTTTTAATTTTATTTCAACCATATTAAGGTATAGTAAGTGTCGAAGAATTGGGGAATATATAATTGAGGTTTAAATTATAAGAATCAAAATCAAGAAAAGAAGGAATTGTGACACCTCCAGTACTCACCAGAGATGGTGTCCTTGAGGGCAAGCCCCAGTCCCTTGCACGACATGACAGTGAGGGACCCTACCAGGGAGCATAGGATGATATACACCGCCACGTTCTTGTGGCCATACCTGGGGCCCACGTAGAACGCTATCACCACGGAGATGATCAGAACCAACACGATGTAAGACTCGAAACCTGGACGGATGATCACACTCAAGTCACACCACGAGTTAAATAAATCCCTCGCCATTTGTGGGAAAACAAGTTATAATTATTTTAACAATTCCTTTTTAATGTGTATTAAGTGGCTTATTTAGAGAAAATAATCAATAATGATTACAAGTAATTTTGAATTTAATTGCAATAAGAGTAGGTGAAACAACCCTTGTTGATGAATTAAAAATTTAAAATTATAATTAAAAAAAAACCCAATGAGTTGAGATAGTTTTAGAGCCGTAACACATTAACGTAATTACTACATAGGTTTACAACCTGAATGGGTAATTAAAAGAAATGCTTACTTACTCTATGCCATTAGGAACTCAAAAGATCATTGCCATATTTACAAGACTATTTCACCTATCCCTATCTTGAGCGAGTTCTATCCAGTCTAACTCATTACACCATATCCTTATCTTGAGCCGGTTCTATCCAGTCCCCCTCATTACACACTATATCTATCTTGAGCTAGTTCTATCCAGTCCACCTCATTACACACTATATCTATCTTGAGCCGGTTCTATCCAGTCCACCTCATTACACCCCATCTCTTTCAGGTCCATTCTAATGTTGCAGGATGTTGGAGTACATGAGATAGTAGAGCACTAGTAAGCACAATAGCAAGCTGCCTCCGGTTCAAGGTTTCAACAAATGGCCGAATGAGTTTTCTTGGTTGGAATGCGATTAAAAAGTGAGGAAGATTAACAAACCTGGATCCTGCAGTTTCTGAAGAAGAATGTCGAGGCTTTCAATCTCCTCGTCCTTGGGGGAGTGAATGACGATGATCGTCGAACCCAGGACACAAAGGAAACACCCCATCTAACGAAACAACAATAAAAATAGAATCAACCGTCACGGGTGTGTGAATCCACTTTTTCAATAATTATCGTTGCAAGACGTCTTGCTACCCATTTGGCAGTGTAGAAACACTTTATTAATATACATTTCCAAGCCATAAGGCACTAATTCATTTCATTACTACTCCCCATTTGGGTTATACACATATATACTAATTAGGCCACTGTGTTAAGGATGAAGGAAGATTGAATTTATAGGAAGTGTATCAATATTTGTATGGATATAATATTTAGCACCGCGTCTTACTACCCGTTCGAGTTATACGCTTTAAGTACTAATTACTCTAATGGATTAGGAATTGGGAAGGTTGAATTATAGGAAGTGAACCCGCATTTGCGTGGAGGGAGAGTGGAAAACCATTTAGGAAAC
>CABFVX010002058.1:54480-65090 GCA_902151425.1 Timema shepardi | reverse complement strand
CCCCCCCCCACCCACCCAAAGCTCGCCGTACAGATAACACGTCACATCCCACTTGTATGAGCAACGACTGTCCATGGAATTGCCGAGCCTTAAGCCACATTACTCATATTATTCAGAAATTGCTCAGATTCAAAATAAATAAGAGAATCATACATCCTGCCATGGTCTTATCTTGGCCTGATAAAAAGAAAAAGATAAGAAAACTGTCCTATGGTACAAGTCATTGTCTTACTCATCGAGCAAATCACATCTTGAGTTTTGACAACGATATCAAGTGGCCGCTATCTCTACTAAAGATAGAAACATATCACATAGTCCGTAGATGACGATTAAAGTCACGTGTTTATAACCATGGGAAACTTGAAATGAGCTAAACAAACTAATACATATTTTAGCTAAGGTTATTGGAATAGCGCACTAGACTAACTCATTGTTTAAATCAAGAGGGGTAGCCAGCACACACTTACCTAAACATTAAGAAACACATACACACATTGTGTTTATTAGTGTTTTATCTTTTTTTTTTTTTAGTACTGCATTATATTGGTAAAATGGAAGGAGACGCGAGAAAAAGCCAGTGTTTCTGGAGTTTTTATAGCAAAACTTTTTTTTACAAAACAAAATATTTATCCAGTACAAACATAGAGTTTAATTTTATTCGCGTGTTGATATCAACAGTTACTGGATATCCAACGTTAGCACACCCGCAATATCTAACAAACTTTTTGATGGGAGAGGAAAGTTGTCAATAAATTACAGAACACCCTTGACAAATATTCAAGAAATTTTGAGGTCAACATGCAAAGAAAACAACACCAAAATTGAACAAAACATTTTGTTTGGAAAAAAAAAAGATTTACATTATTTTTGAATTAGAGCATCCCCTTGTGTTTTGAATCTATTTGTGATTTATATAATCCTGACAGAAGAGAGGGCGAGGATGGACATGATAAGGAATGAAAGGGGAACTACCGCTGAATAGAATAGAGAAAGAGAAATTAAGGTGGTATGGACATGTGAACAGGAGAGGATTCCAAGGAGAGTGCTCGAAATGGAGGTGGCGGGCAGGAGGCCCAGAGGAAGACCCAGGGACAGGTGAGGTGGATCGGGCCGGCGTGGAGGAAGAAAAGTGGTGGGAGGAAAGAAGTAAATGGAGATGATCGTGTTCGAGACCGGCAGGAAGATGATGATGATGATGATAATGATGACAGAAGAGATTGAAGTATACATACTGTGAAATGAATATGTACAACACCATCCATGAAATTAAATTGTCCAAATAAAATACTGGTTTTATTTATAAGGTGGAAAATAAATCAAGCAGGAAATTTCGTTTTTGTTTCATGAATTTCTTGATTTGTTTGAGGTTGATATACCGCAGCTTCGAAAACTCGATCGAGGCAGTTGTCTAAACATTTGTTCCGAGCTAATTGTTTTGACCAGTGGGTAGGCGACCTTAAACAGCCCAAGCTTTAAATTAAATGTTCGGGTGTTAAATAAATAGTACTAGGGGCCTATCTAGTTGGAAAACAAATAGAGATCTAACCTTCCCTAAGAGGTTGAGTTTTTCATTGAGGAACTTAGAGGCGAGTACGGCTGCCACCAGTACGCTGAGCGCCCCAAGAGGAGTCACCAGAGAGGCTGGCGCAAAGGCGTAAGCTGCAAAGTTAGCTGCCTCTCCTACACCCACTGGGACAAAAACACAAACTTTACAGTCACAGTAAAAAAATTACAAAAATATGTATAATTTAATGCATTTAAAGGAAGTGTATCCACATTTGCGTGGGGGGAGAGTGAAAAACCACCCTCAGTACACCCGACCAGGAATCAAACCCCGATCTCCCTGTCCTCGGCAGTCCAGTCTATTGAGAGAACGGCACTTAGAATATGCGGCCAAAATCACGGGTAAGTTATTTTATTGCAAGTTTAAAAGTAATCGTCCTATACAACGGAAACCTTCCTTGGCTGTTTCTGCGCAGAGTCCATGCTGTTAGGGGCGCAAGAGGGAGGAGTACTTACTCGTGAGGAGACCCGCCCACCACACCCATTCCTTGAGGTAGCCGAAACCTCCAGCGCCCGCCCTGACACTGCCGGCCCTGTTGAGTCGTAGCAGGGCCTTCTTCTTGATGATGAAACTGGAACCTGTCGGTGGAACAATCACGTAACACACAGTTTATCGCACTCTAGTGCTAGTACAGGCTATCTGACCCGATCAAGAGGGATGGATCAATTACAAGAAAGTGTGAGGTTCTATCCTAACTTTAAACGGCCCAAATCGTTATCAAAGTTGTAAGCAACCTCTCTTAAGAAATTTCAATTCAATAACTTTATTTCCAGGCTATTAATTTTTCAAATCAGTAATTTTTTTTCAATATTGTTGATTCATTTGTTTAATTAATGTCTGCCTTGGTTTAGTTACACTAGAACCTCGTTAATCTGAACTAGTTGGGACTGAAGCGTGTTTGGATTGGCGAAAATTCGGATTAAGCAGGACAATACAGGGATATCACTGTATATCTCGTTCAAAATATAAGCTAAATAAACAACCCAATTAATCGATTCTGTCACAAAATCCTTATTTCTCACTCCCACCTGAGTAAATTCCTGCCAAGAAGAATTTCTTCAGTGCTCTACCGAAAATCACTAAGCAACAATCAGACGGATCGAACAGAAAACACCCGAGTACAAAATGGAACTATAACATGGGACTTCAATCAAACACACTGAAAGGGTGAATCAGTTCAAAAGCATCCGGTACTTGCTACGGGGACTTTAGTATGTACTTGTGACAAGTCTCTCTCTTAAAAACAATATTGTTCGTTGTGTTAATACTGACCAATGAAGACACTGGAACTGACAGCTAACCCCAGTCCGATGTAGAACTGCGTGACATCGTAAGGTAGTGCTCCCTGGGCCCCTCCATCACTGCCTGGGGAAGACATTCCCGGCAAATACCTGCACATATCGTCACACGTGCAAGTATCACGTCTTTTACGGGTAGAGGTCCTCGCGCACCAGCATAGTATCGTACACGTACGGTGCCAGGATAGTAGCGGTATGGTATCGTACACGTACGGTGCCAGACAGTAGCGGTACTGGTATCGTACACGTACGGTGCCAGACAGTAGCGGTATGGTATCGTACACGTACGGTGCCAGACAATAGCGATATGGTATCATGCACATACGGTGCTACGACAGTAGCGGTATGGTATCGTACACGTACGGTGCCAGACAGTAGCGGTATGGTATCGTAATGCCGCGACGGTCCCGCACATTAAGACCGTAGATACGACGTATGCCGCAAGAGCCTGTTCCTCCCACCACACCCTGGAGTTCTCCTTCGCCACCTGAGAGCAGCAGGGTGAGAATAAGCGAGTGTAATGTTGCGGTTCTGTTACTTACCTTGTCTTCTTCCTCTGTGAGGACATTGTGTTAGCGGCTGTGTTGCTGGAGCCAGAGGAAAACAAGTGGATACATGATATCAATAAGAAAATAAATTTGTTTGGAGAGTTTTTTTACAGTTTGAAGATTTGATCCACATCGATTAAAAGTTTTTCATATAACTTACTTTAGTTATAAGTTGGCGCATTTGCTGTTGAGGAACATCATGAGAAGGAAGCATAGGAGGCTGAAGGTTGAATGCAGTGGGAGGTGATGGCTGTTGAGGAACATTATGAGCCGGTTGAGGAGCCATATAAAGTTGATGATGGGAAGTTAGAGGACACATTGATTGTTAAGGGAGTGACTGAGGAACATGTTGATGCGGTAGAGGTATCGTGGGTTGGATGTATGGGGTTGCAATGGTTGTTGAGGGTAGAAGTGGAAATGTCCAGGGTAAAAGCTGTACTCTCATATTGAGAGACCAAGTTAAATATTTCAGCTTTAGCAGATACCTGTAATTATTTGGGCAACTGTCGAAATGATTCCTCAATGGCTGAAAAAAAAACTTACTGATGTGCTAGAGGAGTGTTTGAGGAGGTGTAGTGGGGGTAGGCAACGTCCGCCATGACAGTATCATAAGTGTATTTCCACTTTCAAAGCGGAATGGAATACCACGTACCGTACATATACGATACTATGCCGGTGTGCGAGGACCTTAAGCCTAGTAGTATACTATCCATATATTGAGCATATAAACTTAACCCAACCTAACCTACTCTTGTAAGCATATAAGCCTTAAATAATATGAATTAAAATGAAAACACCTTAACTTTTGATTTCTATTGAGCAGGGATAAATTAGTTAGTGGTACGCCCCAGTGTTTTAATTTTGAGAACCTCCTACAGGACTAAACGATTTAAAAATACATATGTGAATAAACATTAATACTCACAAATACCAAGCTTGTAGAGACATGCTGTAAAGTTTTTTTTTCTAAACACAATACACTAAAACACTTTGATAAACAACTTTGACAGAAAAAAAAGATTACTAGTAGAAAGGAAAAGTTTACACTTTAAATGTGAAGTAACAAAATGTATATATTTAATACTGTATTATCTACGAGATAGTTTATGATTAATTTAATAAAATTAGTTTTGGTTTCACAAAAGTGTTCTTCAAATGTGTAATGTTTTGAACAAGGAAATTATTTGGATTTTTAGAGAGAAGACATAGTTATTGTATCCTCTATGCAACGCCTTATCTCTGTTTGAACAGATAAGTGATAGGAGAAAGATAAGCACAATAACGATGTTCAAACTATATTTTAATAAAGGTAGTGACAGCATTGCCTTTGCAATATAAACATGCATTGTTACGTCAATTTGATTTACAAATATGTGACATCTCACCTTCACTTTGATTTGCTTGGATGGAGCTACAATTAATATGGGATACTATAATCACATATTAATCCATAACTGATTTTATTATAAAAAATACTTTTTAACGTATTTTATTAACTTCTTTACATTTATGTTAAATTCATTATCAATTATTTTAGTTAGCGTTATAGAACAGGGAATAACAGTGTCTCAAGGTCTCTTTAGCCATCTCTAATTTATTCAAAAATCTTGAACCACTACCACAAATCCACAATACACCAAAAAGGGAAAAACATGACAACAAAAGGTTACCAACATGTGAAAAGAAAAAGTAACTAATTGAAATGTTACTACTAAAAGATTCCCAAAGATGGGTAAATGTAAACGCAGGATATTAATTAAAAGGAATTAATATATAGCAAGGCTTACTAAGGAAGCCGATATTTGAGAAGTGTCGCCACTTCAATATATATTGAGCCCAGGCTGGACACCAATGCGTGATACAATCCACAGTTTATAAGCGGCAAGGACTGCAACGTTATTGCTTTCACCCCTTTTAAGTCTTAACAAGCTTCAATCCCACCATGATAACGACGTTACCTACCTGTGACCCAGCGGAAAATCAAGATAAGACTTACCATTTTAATGTTTTTTTACGTTTTGTTTGGTAAGTTATAAAAGATATAACATGCAAACCAATATCATAAATTCATAAACAATTCTAAAAATGGGCTTAAATTATCATGAACTTTTTTTTTTATCTTGAAGTAGTTTTTGGAGAACATTTTTTTTAGGGATGAGGACTTCTGAATATTTTGAATCCTTTAAAATATTTGAGATTCTTTAGTAATTCAAAGAATAATTACATCGCAAGAACTTATTTATTAGTTTGTTGATTCATATTATTTGTGCATAGCAACGGTAGCAAGAAGAGTAAACAACATCATAGAGGAATAAAAACAATCATGACAGTATCTAGGATTAACATATAATAAAGTGCACACAAGTCTTTGGCGAGTGATTAAATGTTCATTGTTTTGTCTTATTTCAACACTCCCCCTCACTCGTCAAAGTCGTTGTCCAATCCCAAGAGCTTTCCTTCTTTCTAGCTCCCCATTGGCTTTATATTTATTCTTTAATACCATTCTACTACCTATCACATTGTCACCATCTTCTCGATCTACAATTTCCCAAGTTTCATTTTTTAAGTGAGGTTTTATTTCTTCTTTCATAGCTTTTTTGCCATGCTTCTCCATCACCTCCTTCTAATGCATCTTTAACATCACAATAGACTGACACATCATAATCTGACATCCAAATTGGAGGTTTCCTGTTGCGTTTTGGTCTTGAATGTACTTGATCTTCAGCTGGATCTTGCTCTTCTTGGTCTGAGAGTTCTACGAGGTCTTGAACTGGAACAGATGGAGTTGGAAGAGTTATTTCATCAACATTTTCTTCATTAATAACTTCTTTATTGTCCTCATTATGTTGATCATCTATTACTATAATGTTTTCTCCTCTTCTCTCCTTTGAGTCATAGAATTTTTTGTTCAAAACTCTGACATCTCTTGTGATTTTGATTTTCCTTTCGTTGGGCATCCATATTCTATAAGCTTTCGAGATTTCAGAGTATCCGACAAAAATCCCTTCATCTGCTCTGGAAGTAAACTTTCCTTTGCCAGGTTTTTTGTCCAAAACGAAGGTTTTGTTGCCAAATACATGAAGATGTCGAACCGATGGAACTCTTCCTACCCATTTCCGAAAAGGAGTTTCACCTTTAAGGGTCCTTGAGGGAGACCTATTACGCAGATAGTTTGCTGTGTGAATTGCCTCAGCCCAAAATGACGGGGGGACGTTTGACTCCAACATGAGACATCGGGCTTTATCAAGTAGGGTTCTATTCATCCTCTCAGATAACCCATTTTGTTGAGGGGTATATGGTGTAGACAGCCGCCTCTGAATTCCGCATTCTTTTAGAAAACTCTCAAAGTATTTGTTGCAGTATTCTGAGGTTTCATTATCAGATTGCAGAAATTTAATTTTGTTTTCTGTAAAATTCTCAACCTCGTTTTTATATGTTTTGAAAACTTCTAGAACTTCATTTTTATGTTTTAAAAAATAAACTCGGCTGTAGCGTGTTTTCTCATCCGTAAAGGTTACAAAATATCTTGAACCGCCAGGGGATTCAACACGCATGGGGCCACAAACATCCGAATGCACTATTTCCAAAACTTTGAGGTTTTCTGGAACTTCTCTTGTAGAAAAGGGAGCTCGGGTCAATTTTCCTTTAATGCATACCTCACAATCACTCAGCGTATCACCCTTTTTGAAATCTAAGCCTTCCAATGTTTTATTTTTGCACGCCAACCTTAAATCTACTTCATTTAAGTGAGCTAGTTTTTTATGCCATTTTTCTATTGCATGTTCTTCGTGTGCTTTATTTGTTACTTCTACAGACTTAGAATTAACATAATATAGCCCATTTGACTTCTTAGCTTCTAGTACTACATTGCCTTGAGGATCTGTTACTAATGCTTTGTTCTTTTTGAACAGGACATCGAACCCTTTATCAGTCACTTTAGATACTGATAGTAAATTTGTGGTCAGATTTGGTACAAATAATGTGTTAGGCAAATTAATTTTGTTCGAATCTTTCATTTCGATTTTAACTAGGCCAGTCCCAATAATAGAAGCTGTATGATTCTTAGATGCCAGTTTAAGAGTCCCATGTTCAGGGTTTTCAACAAAGTCCTGAAAACTGTCTTTATTTCCACACATATGAGAACTGCATCCGCTGTCAATGCACCATGATGAAATTTGAGACTCACCTGAATTAGAAGAAAGGCACTGTTCTTCCACTTTGAAAGTTGACTCCCCCTTTTTATTGTTGCTCCAACAGTTCACGGCCTTATGACCGATCCGTCCACATTTATGGCATTTATATTTAAATTGCGAGGTTGAGGGAACATTTGTAGGTTTTTGAAAATAATTTGAACGATCTTTGTTCTTTGATTTTTTTATATTTTTTCCGAAAAAAGCATCCTCCAAGGTCATACTATCATTTTTGCTTCTGGCTTCAAACTCTTCAATTATTTTGATTCTTAAGTCCTCTGGGGTAGGCAAGTTATCCCTGGACTCAATTGCTACCCTAAAATTTTCAAAGGATTTAGATAAGCTATAAAGCATCATTATGCTTAAAAGATCGGGATTTATACTGATTTCCAACTCTTCAAGCCTATCAACAGCGTCAGTGAATTTATTTAAATGATTACGGACGTCGTCACCCTCATTCATTTTCTGAAGGATCAATTGTTTCAATAAAGTGGCTTTTCTAGCGGGACCTTTACTTTGGTAAAGTTTTGATCATGTATCCCACACATCTTTTGAAAATTTACAGTTCTTAATATGTCTAAGTTCACTGGGCGATATAATTAAGGTAAGATCTGACCTTGCATTGAGATCTTGTTCCTTCCATTTCATTATATCAGCATCATTGGTTGTGGAGCATTTTTCTTGACCAGAAACATATTTCCATAATCCATTTCTTATCAAAACTGCTTGTGCTTGAAGCTTCCAAGTATCGTAGTTATCCTTTTTAAGTGGCTCGATACGATAGTTTACAAAATTTGCCATGACAAAAAATTATTGTTTAACTAGCAGCGCGAACTAGAACACTTTCACAATCTACGAACACAACTTAATACTTTCATTTAAACTACAATAACTTACAGCAGTTTTAGAATGAGTTACTTCATTTATTTTGAGCGCATGTCTGGGCCCATAACCTGTAGTAATTCAAAGAATAATTACATCGCAAGAACTTATTTATTAGTTTGTTGATTCATATTATTTGTGCATAGCAACGGTAGCAAGAAGAGTAAACAACATCATAGAGGAATAAAAACAATCATGACAGTATCTAGGATTAACATATAATAAAGTGCACACAAGTCTTTGTCGAGTGATTAAATGTTCATTGTTTTGTCTTATTTCAACAGATCCAGGAACATTTCAGATATAACTGGGCTTAACTGAATAGTTTATAAGAAAGCATGTTTACATTTGTTAATATCTTCATATTACATCTATAGTTCCTCTTATGTTCACATTTTTTCTCTCAAAAAAGTCTGATTCTGATTTGAGATTCATGATTCGAAGTTAAATTGGAGATTCGGATTCAATAAATAGTGGATTAAAGCCAACTCTAATATTTTTTTAGATCGTTTACAGCTCAGTCTATTTGGCTTTTTCACAAAAATGTCCTGTATGAATCTTCCTGTCAGAATGTAGATTAAAATGATTCGTGAAACATATCTATCTAAAGTAGGAAACAAGACATCAATCTAAAGTAGGAAACAAGAGATCTATCTAGAGTTGGAAACAAGAGATCTATCTAGAGTAGGAAAGAAGAGATCTATCTAAAGTAGGAAATAAGATATCTATCTAAAGTAGGAAAGAAGAGATCTATCTAGAGTAGGAAAGAAGAGATCTATCTAAAGTAGGAAAGAAGAGGTCTATATAGAGTAGGAAAGAAGAGATCTATCTAGAGTAGGAAAGAAAAGATCTATCTAGAGTAGGAAAGAATATATATATATATATATATATATATATAAAGTAGGAAATAAGAGATCTATCTAGAGTATGAAACAAGATATCTATCTAGAGTAGGAAACAAGAGATCTATCTAGATTATGAAACAAGAGATCTATCTAGAGTAGGAAACAAGATAAATATCTAAATTAGGAAACAAGATCTATCTAGAGTAAGAAACAAGAGAAAGTGTTGTTTTGAAATGTGAGTCAATGCTGTCCAGGTTCAAATAGAAGACTAATACTCAACAGTGGAAGTGAAGAAGTAGCTTTATTGAATTAAACATTGAAAGGAAGATAGGAAGTCTAGTCCATGTTTTTACTCTCTTCTGATGTAGAAGGGTTAATGACAAACTCTGAAAAGTACAAAACTCTGTGTTTTGTTGTATTATTAATTGTGAACTTTGAGACGTACAGTTTACTGGTTAGTGTGTAGCCCTTGCCCTCCTATCCTCCTTTTAACGTTTAATTAAATACAGAAGATACTTCTTCCAACTATAATACAACTACCACATAAAGTGAAAAGAGGTTTTCCTTCGAGAGAGAAGATAAAACAAGAAATTACACAGGTTGGGCTGCATGTCCCTTCCCTTACGTACATCGGTGTATAAGTGCGATACAGGTAGCGATTAGTATTTTTAAGAGAGACAACTTAAGATGCAACCCGCTTCACAAAATAGTTTTGAACTCACCAAGCAGATTAGGTGACTATGTTAACAGGGCATGGGTTGAAGGCATAATGCCTCCGTTAACAACCAATACTTTGTATCAAGTGAATTACTGAAATGATAATTCCTTTGGGTTATACTGTAACCAGCCGCGCATCGCCATCATCTCCTTACGTTGTTGTGATAACTAGCCCCACGTTGTGGCGACATTTTTGTAACCGGTCACCTTCTCCGGTCAGCTGATTTGATGATCAACCTCATCTTCTTACGTTGTCTCGTCCACGGCTGTCAGTTTCGGTAGAGCATCTCGGGGTTATTTAGATAATAGTGGGGGTAGAGGTATACAGTCGATTTGAAAAGATGTTGTTTAGCGTAGCATTTGAATTAGGAGTTTTATTATAATAAATCTTTTACATATTATTACCAAGGATATTTTAATTTAGAAACATGAAATAATTAAGACATAGCTAAAGATAACTATTTAGCCACCTGGGCTACCTCTACTTTCTCCCATCTCGAGACTCTACACGTGGCGATACGTGAAATTGAGAGTATACGTCTTTACTCTTTGCGTGCTAAACGGCT
>CABFVX010002058.1:5114-54474 GCA_902151425.1 Timema shepardi | reverse complement strand
GCATCTGACGCTTTCCTTACAGATAAGGTCAAACAGAGACGCTAAACCAAAGGCACTGATTGGCCAGGAGTCCGCGCCAAAACCTCCCCCTCCCCTGAAAGACTGCACGTGCAAGAACAGGTGCGTCTCCCAGCTTCCAGGTTCAGCTATTGATACAAAGCACGATGCTTATAAATGAAAAGTAAAAGTAATAAATTTGGATGACTCGAATATTCCAACAAAGACTTTAAATAATGAAAAACTATTAGATTATAAATTTAAAGGCCTGAAAATGAAGTTAATGAATTGAAATTTAAAACATATATTGCTTACAACTTTGGTTATGATTTACATAACTTATAATTACCATAAAACCCCACACTTTCTTATAATTAACCATTTGATAGTAATAAAGATAATTAAATTAGGCCTAGATGAATGGAAAAGAACAATGTATTTATCAGTTCAGTACTCTCAGTAGCTTGAGTGTATTATTATGTAAACTAAAGAAAAAACTAATATAATTTTATAAATAAAAGTTGAGAGCTAAGGGCTTAAAACCCTGACCACTTTACAATACCCACCCTAAAACTTCAATATTCAAAATAGTTCACTTGCAGTAAGCAGTTATTATAGTAATTTTGTATTTATATTAATACATTAAATTATACATTCTTCTGTTGTCGCTTCAGGCAGATGGTATCAATGTAATAAAACATTATTAATATACTTTGGTTTATATTGGCAGCAACAACAAAATATTATTAAAGGTATAAAGCTCTACCGTCATGGACGGTATTCATTTTTAGTTTGACAAGGGTATTTAACTTCATCACAGTAATACAGGTAAACAATTGTGGTTGGTTAAAGGTCTATGGATTGAGCCCAGATGAGGCTGTCTAAAATAAGGTTCTATTTATCTAAAAAGTTTAGATTTACCTTCGCAATCTGAGCACAAACTAGAGCTCTATATTTTTATTTTCTGTGCGCCGCACCAAAACTATCCACCCGGGATATCCGCATATTTTCATTAATGGGGTAGGGATGGGAAAGGTAGAGTTTAGAGGATATGTAAACAAAATTGTGCGAAGAGAAACATTAAAAAAGAAGCACCCTCATTAAACTCGAGCAGGACTCAAACTTTGGTCACCCCACTACCGGTAGCTCTTATGTTTGCAAGAGTGATACGTTGGAGAATGCGACCGGCCGTCGACGCAGGTCCTGGTATTATAGTTGATCTCACCTCTACAGGCGTCATTTTTTTAAAACTATATTTAAAATATAGAACCCTATTTGGTAAATGTTTTAGGTTAGATAAGTTATTACTAATTTGCTAGATGCTAATTTAACATTATGCTAATAAAATGAAAATTAAGTAAAAAAAAACTTATTGTTGGGCAGGCGGACTAAATATCAAGCTCGCCTAGAATTTATCTCGAACAATCGTTCATGAACTACATATTAGTTTAGTTCAATTTGAGCTAGTTCATATCAAGAACTCAAGTATTGAACTAACCTTATATGTAGTTCAATTTGAGTTAGTTCATATCAAGAACTCAAGTATTGAACTAAACTTATATGTAGTTCAATTTGAGCTAGTTCATATCAAGTAACGAACTAGGTTGGATTGTTGAGAGAATAACAAAATCTCAAAAAAGGAGAAAACTATATTGATATAATTAATTTACGTAGTAATTCATTATATTAAAATTTGCATCATCATCATCTGCATACATTATTTAACGTAATCGACATGACGAACGAAATATTATGAACAGTTCTATTTGAACGAGTAGTTCGCGTTCGCGAACTTCATAATCTCTAATTTATTGTTTTATTATAATCTTAGAAATGTTTTAATAATGGAAAATAATGTAGTAATTGTTCTAATAATGTAAAAAATTACTTTTATTACCTTGCCTTTTTACAACCTGTCCGGTCTTTATGCATGATATGTGATACTTACAATAGTATGTCAAGTTGAGAAAGGTTAGATTTAAAGGAAGTGTACCTGCATTTGTGTGGAGGGAAAGGGGAAACCCATTTTTTTTTAAACATACTGGGATTCAAGCTACGATCTCTCCATCATCAACAGTGTAGTCCATTGCGAAAGTAACACCTTACTTTGGACCAAGCGGCCACCGAAGCGGGTCTTTTGATATCAGTATCTTTTAAATTCGAAAATGTACAAAGCTAAATATATCAAAATATGACATAATTCTGCATTTTTATTAATTTACCATAATTATTATTAACATTATCAATTTCAGTGGCCAAATAATCTAAGGCGTCAGCTTCGCAATAGAGCCAACTACCGGAGACAAGGATATCATGGTTCGAATCCCGGCCGTGAATAATTACGGAGGTTTTTCGTAAATAGTTTTCCACTCTCCATTTCCTTAAATTCGAGTGCAATTTCTCTAAATAAAACGTTGCTAGTTATCCCTAACTTCCTAGTGAAAATATTAGTATTATACCGGTTTTAACTGAAAAGGTATTCAGATGGAGTGCTAAAAAAATAAATTAAAAAAAATAATCAAACACCAGATTATGTAAAAAGTTATTATTACCACTTGGCGTGTATTGCTTTTAAAATAATAAAAAATAGCTTTAATATAAAAATGTTACATCCTTTGTGCAATACCTCTTGAAGTTTCTTTCTCTCCTGATACTTAATAAGGTTTTTTTATATACTATTTTAGTTTGATTAATTTAAAAAGTAAATAACCTCTTGGTATGCTATATTCTCCTGGTACTTCTGAACAGATTTGTCCAGTTTTGGAGGACAGCTTGCAAATATGACTGACAGAGCCATCTATCAAACAAGCTGTGTACTATTTGGTCATAGTTCCTTTAAAAAATAAGACTGACAGAGCTACCTATCAACTAATGATGAACTATTTTGACTAAATTGGCTAAATAGGACATAATTTGTTGACAGATGGCTCTGTAAGTCTTATTTTTAAATGAACTATGACCAAATAGTACACAGCTTGTTTGATAGATGGCTCTGTCAGTCATATTTGTAAGCTGTCCTCCGAAACTGGACAAATCTGTTCAGAAGTACCAGGAGAATATAGCATACCAAGAGGTTATTTAAATTCATCAAACTAAAATACTAAATATAAATCAAGTATCAGGAGAGATATAAGAATCTCAAGAGGTATAATTTTTAATTATGGACATCAAAATAGGACAAATAATGTTAGTTTTTTTTAGTCTCGTGACTTACTACCCAGTCGATATTTATATACTTTTTTTTAGCATTATGTCTTACTACCCATTCGCAATAAACTTGTATATATTCTTTTTTCTTAGCCCTACGTCTTACTACCCATTCGTGTTATACCTCCATGTACTTTAATAAGGATTGTATCTTAATTACTACCCATTCGCATGATACGTTATACAATAATATTTATATTATTCTTTTGCACCGAGTCTTACTACTGCTTCAGGCCATACGCATAATATTGTACTAACTACGCTATTGAATTAAGGACGAGAAATTAGATGAATTGTAATCGCATTTGCGTCGAGGATGGAAAACCATTTTAGAAAAACCACTCTCAGAACACCCGATCGGCATTTGAACACCAATTATCCTATAACCGAATTCTAGAGTGATGCCTTAGACCAGTGGTTATCAAATTGAGGTCCGCGAGATCGTCCAAGTAATCCGTAACATAGCTTTATAGATTTTATAGATCTAATAAAATTTTATATTAAAGGGTAATTCGCTGCCATCCACTAAACAAAATGGAGATGCCTTTCTATTTTAAATCCCAACGATAAAGTGAGGCAGATTTTTTTTTTTTTTTTGCTATTGGTGGTATGATTTTTTTTTTTAATCGCCTTAGTGTTAAAAGAGATTTAAGTAGTTGGTCACTAAATTTTATATATATTTCAATTATATTTTAAAGACAACACAAGCAGTTATATTCTTCACGTAAATTATCAATAATTATAAATGTACAAATATAATAAACAATATATTTTCTTTTCATTTTTATTGTTATTCCTTTTTACATTTATTTAAAAAAATTATTATGACTAATTATACAAATATAATACCTACATTTATATAGTTTTTATTTTCATTGTAATTATGTTGACTATTAAAAATATATTATGACTAATTTATCGCTATAACATACTATACATTTATGACTATAATTTATTTTTATCATTTAACCTACATTATGGGGTCCACGATTCAGCTGTACCCTGGTTAAGAGGGTACACGTGACTAAGGAGTTTGGGAACCACTGCCCTAGACCATGCGGCCAATTACGTTAGTGGATTAGGGATGAGGAAAGTTTAGTTTAAGGAAATGTACTCTCATTTGCGTGACTAGAGAGTGGAAAACGATCTTAGGAGAGAACCACTCTCAGTACACCTGACCGGAATCGAACCAAGATTTTCCAATTATCAGGAATATAGTTTATTGTGAGAGTAGCGCCATATTCAAACGCCCACCGAAGCGGTTAATTTACAAATTAAAGGAAATATTATGCAAATGTTATTTAATAAAATTGTATGCGAAAATTCAGAGGGGATTGGTGCTGCTAAATTGTGTACCTACAAATATTTTTTCCCCCTCATATGTTTATGAATGAATAAATGACGATTAAAAATAGTAGTCTTTTTGAATATTTGACATAACTTGTCTACATATTCTATACCTACAGAAGAAATGTACGTGGTGAACAAATCCTAATTTTTAAAAAGTAATTTAGCTCATTTTATCGCAATTTTGATTTTTGCTCCACATATATTTACAAAAAGAATGGACCTGTTGTGAGACCTAATAATAAGTACCTATACGCAATGTATGGCAACAATATATCGACATACAACTTTTAAAAATAAATATATCGATGTTTTAGTGACCAATATATCGACCAATCTATGCAACAATATATCGACATGCAAATATTAAAATAAATATATCGATGTTTTAGTAAAAGATATATCGATCGATCACTCTATCAATATATAGCTAGATCACTCTATCGATATATGTTGATCAATCATTCTATTGTTTTATATATATATATATCGATCACTCTATCGATAGATAGATATTGATCAATCGATCACTCTATCGATCGATATATATTGATCAATCGATCACTCTATCGTTATATATATCGATTGATCACTCTATCGATATATATATTTTTTCATTTATCGCAGACAAGAATGAATTAAACCAGTTTTTATCTACTTTTATTAAGTGAACCTATTTATTACTACTTTACTAAACTTTCCTGCTGTTTTCAATAGCCAAATAAAACATAAAACGTGAAAAGCTTCAAAGAATAGCGTTAAAGAACAGCAGCCATAATAATAACGCCGCTTTTGTCCGTCCAGACCAATGCAATTAAATATCAGAAACATTCGATGTATTGATATACTGTAATTTGATCGATACCTCGTAGCTTTCAATATATATCTTGCACTTGATCAAATGATAGTAGATATTTCAATATGCTGGGCAAAAAAATCTTCCCTAGGTGGAATAGGTTCGTTGAAATTTGGGAGCAGTTCAAAAATATACATTTCACTGAAATGAGCATTCATTTGTCCAGTTGAATAGTTTGCCTGAAGTATAGTTCAACACTATTAGTTTGTGAGCTCACATCTCTATTTTCAAACATGAATTCAAATATAGAAATGATGAAATTTAGTAAATCCAATTAACTAAGCTGAAGCTATCCCATCCCATTATCTATGGCTATCTCTAATTTATTCAAAAGTCATGAACCACTACCACAAATCCACAATAAACCAAAAAGGGGAAAACATGACAACAAAAGGTTACCAACGTGTGAAAAGAAAAAGGAACTAAGTGAAATGTTACTACTAAAAGATTCCCAAAGATAGATAGATGCAAACGAATAATATTAATTAAAAGGAATTAATATATAGCAAGGCTTACTAAGGAAAATTACAAATAATTTTAAGAAAGGATGGTCTATTTACAAACCATGTTATTGTCTTAGCTAGATAATAGCGTTTCTGCGCAAATCAACAAACTGGTACCTATATACCGTAGTTAAGAAAGGTCCCCAATTGAAAACATTATGCATGACCCTCATTACGTAAGCCACAATGTAAACAAGCATAGTGATATTGTTATACTACATGAAGTGTTCTTAGTTAAACAGCATATTATTTTACTGGACTATGCTCCATTGTAAGGTTGTGCTTGTATTAATACATAATGCATAACTAATATTAAATTATGAACGCTTATAGTGCAGTTTGAAATAAAACTACAACGATTTATAACTAAACATACTTTATAATCTGTTAGGTAAATCAATTGTCTTTTAATCATAGGAAATGGCCTAGCCATTTTGCACTACTAGATTAAATCTCTAAAACACTTAACCAAACGGCTAAATCGAAAAATTATTTAAATTCAACTGTATCATTTAAAACTTGATATAAACCTAATTAGGTTTTGCCTGTACTGTTGAATCAAATTTGATTTTTATTTGGCTCTAAATTTTATTAATGTTAAGAATATAATGGTAACTAGACATATTTCTCAATAACGGAACAAAAAAAAAAGTTCTTCACAGGCATCTTAAACATAAACTAAATCTGGTCTCCGTTTACTGGCTTTACTCACATTCTCTGACACCAGTCAAATCCAATGATTATATATACTACACTAATATGCGTAATGTCTAAGAAGTTCAAGTTTAATGAACTATACCCGATTCATCAAAATAAAATTACTATTTCAATATCTTGCGATCTATGTGCTATGCATTATGCAAAAAATAAACCAATACTGAAACTATCAAATTTTTTTAAGACAGAGTAGATTATAAATTTGCTTTATGTTTTCTAAGCAATTGATAAATCATGTCACCTGGTTATACCAAAGTTAATGTATTAACCATATTCTAGATAGGCCTACTATATATTTTTTAGCACCAATCTTATTTATCCCCTCAAGTTATAAGCATCTAAATATCTAAAGAAATAAAATTCAAAGAATTAAGTTTATTAAATAGCTTCGCTTGCATACCACCTGAACCCTATTCTTTAATTTTATTGGCTTCTCTTTTTTTTTTAACCTTTTCCTACTCATATTTTAGTTTCTTCTCCTTGCCCTTTCTTACCTTATTCCTGCAATAGTCCTGTGAAATCAAAATTTAGTATAAAATAAAAAGGGGTGGGAATTATTTTAAATTTTAAGACCATTATAGGAAGAAACATATATTAGTCTTGGATAGATAGACCTTGGGATAACAGTGATGCATTAGGCCAAAGATCACGATAAAAATGATTATAAACTAAAGTTGACAAATAATTTTCTTGAAAGAACTTAGAAAAAAAAAATATAAATAATAGTTTCAAGCCTGTGGTCAGTTTTTTATTCAAGCCATATATTTTCCACTACCGGCTTGCTGAGCCTGTATGGGATACTGTTAGAACAGGTACTACACCCAGTCCCCTACCAATATTTCACCAATGAATATTTTTTTTAACCATGCTGGAATCAAACTTGGGACCCCTAAGCTCAGTAGACAGACACGCTATCAACCGAGCTAAGCGTATGTACTGTTTGCACGTGTTAGAGATGAATTACCTTGCATTTAGAGGAAGTGTATCGCCATTCTTGTGGAGTGTGAGAAATCATTTAAGAAAAAGCACCCCAAGTACACCCAACCGAGTCTGAACCCCGATCTCTCTTGTCATCAGCAATTTAGTCTAACACGAGACTATGTGGCCATCGAAGCAGATAACTTTGAAATAATTACATGTTAAAATTATGTTTTACACTAGTTCCCCATAGTTCCATAACAAATCACCAAGTTCGCTACGGAGTTGTGCACCACACCACATGTCAACCAATCCCTTGGCGAAAATCGATGTTTCATTTCAATAAGTTAATGTAATGCCATCTATTAACAAACGTCTGAATACTTCATATTGAAACTAATACAGGATGCTATTAGTATACTACATTATGACCACGAATAAAGTAATATATGAGTATCGAAAATATGTTTCGGATAAGAATTCACAATTATAAAAATGGCTGCCGGGCCTGCACAGATCGCTGTGCTAAACACAGGCCAGGGAATGGGTCAAAGTGGTTGAGAGCGAGGTGAATATTTCTATCGTGAAATGTGCATGCTCAAATGATAGCACACACCTACAACTGAGCAAGTTTTAAGGAGGAGTGTTAGCAATCAATAGCAAGAGTAAAACAGTAAAGATAATGGCGCAACACGCAACATACTGAAAGCAACACAATCTATTTAATAATATTGATTATTATGAAGTGTCATTATTTAAATATAATATGAAATTATAAGCGGTGTAGTTGCATGAGGAGTCTCCACAGGTCACGAATCAGTTCGGATGGTCGGCATTCTGTATATTAGTGCGGCAGGTCTTATGCTTTCTGAACGAACTGTAATAAGATCAGTGTCAGAATCTATACACCTTACAGAAGAATACAAACCAAACTCTCCAAGTAGCTCAAGGAGTTTTTAGTATATTTACATCATTGATACAGTTTCAAGATGATCATACTTTGATGAAACATAAGATGGCGGTATATATTTACAAAACTATTGTTAATCCTAGATTGACTAATCTTTTTTGAATTAAAACAACTCATCAAAAAACACAATGCACTAAAGCTAATGTTGTAACATCGGTCAGTTTCTAATAAAAAAAAACGAACAAATGAAATAAAGTTTAAAGAAAGCCGTTACCAGTTAGGGGGATATTATATTTCTAAGGACTGGCTTGAGGTCCTTTTGGTATTTATATAAAATGGAAATATACAAAATGTAATGGTTGCCTCTTAAAGATACAGAATGTGGTAATCTTACATTGTGACTGATGTGCTTTAGTGATCATTAACAAATCAAACACGACTGCTTTGTTTGAATTTTTTTTTACTATTTACATTTTTTTAAATACATTTCAGTGTTTTGACGTTACCTTCGGGTGCTAAAAGGTGTTGTTGGTACAGGGATGAAAGGCAGAAAGTTTCAACAACGTTTTTATTTACAACATTTTTACAGCAGTTGCTGAAAGGGGCGACCTCCAACACTAATGTACGCCCGGCAGTGTCAACATTTTGATTGCATTACGCTATACGCTAAACGCACGTCGGCCACCTCAAGATCCGTGAAATACTCCGTGTTACAGGCATGATGTCTGTGTTATGAATGACAAGGGCAACAGCACCTTCTAGCACCATAGGATGACGTCTGCAGACATACATTCATTAATGAAAAATGTTTGTTTCTACCATTAAAGTTTGTACAGAATTTCCAAATCACTCTGTATGATTATTTAAATAACATATTTGAATGCATAGAAAAAGAATGAAATTGTAAATGTTAAGGAATTGAGAATTGACCAAGTTAGGTTAAAATTTAAGAATTTGAATAAATACTGGCATCGTGTCTTCTCGAATTACTACACAAACTTGTCAAGTCTTATTGAGGATTCACTTCACTCAAAATAATACATAATAAAAAGAGTACAGATTCAATAAATAAAAACTATTGCTAAACAAACTCTCGGCAGTTTTTCTAGAGTTTTAGGACAATTTTGGATAAAATGAAATGATGGATGTAATATAATTGATATGTTATCAATAGGATGGTATGAAGGGTATATATTCTAAACAAGCTCTGACCAACCCTATAATAGGACATTGTTCTTTCCAAGAAAACATAACCAATTGTGTAACCACAGTTTAAGAAATCCACTAAAATGAATGTTTTGTCTACCACAGCCTTGATGACTTCAAAATACAACTCTGATAAAGTTTCTTGAAAAACAATATTTACTATACAGTGTTAACACGAGAGGTTGAAGCTCGACACAAATCCACGACTTGCGGCTCCCAAGTGTCGGGGTCGAACCGGACGCTTGCCAGGACAACCGAAACCACAGGCCGCGAGGTGCTACGGTTCAACACCGGTATGAAAGCTTAAGGAAAAGGAATATTTAATTCAAACACAACTAATAAAATGAAACGTGTTGAACCGAGCAGATCCAGCAAAATACTATAACAAAAGACTGTTCCCTGTTCACTGAGCGGTGTCGCAAAGCAGATACCAGTTTAAACTAATATTTTTATATCAAAATAAATAAATAAGGAGATTGTTTGAAACTGTACATTTTAGTAAAAAAATAAGAATGGGGCTACCCAAATTCAAACCCAAATTAAATGTGTATAAATGCACACATCTACAAAGAAGGCATGTGTGGATGGTATGCGATCAAGAGGAGCCTCATGTACACATGTAGTAGTGATGTGATGTATCTCCAGACGTGTGTAATGTGCCAGCGAATCTTCTCTCGGGAACTTGACCAATCACTTCAAGCTACTATTGCATCTTTGAGACTTCAAACTTCGTTGTCATTATCTCCTAAAAAATAAAAAATAATAACACACACATAACATCTTAATACCAATTATTTAACCAAGATATTTGTGTTTGATTGAACATCTTATCTTATCTGTTTAAGAAAAAACTTATTTTCACTTTTCAAAGGACATCTTGTTATACAAGAAAGAGGGGTAGATGTTTGATCTTTTTTAGGTTTCTTGAACCTTCTCACATATATAGTAAGGCCCCACTCATTTTAATTGGAGATAATGATACACGCACAGAGCAGTTTTCATAATTTAATAATCGACAGTTGAAATCATTTAATAGTGCCCATCACTACTGTAAACAGACTGAATTACCACCATGAAATGGCCGCCAAAGGAGGTGGTTGGAAAAGTTTTTCAGGCGGGGAATCAAAACAAAGGGCGGGGATCATGCCCCGGCAGTTACTGCTGACTCACCACTGTTAATTTATTCGGTATATAGTCCGGTTGTTAGTTATTTATCAAAGTTGGTGGCTGGGATGCGGAGGGGTTATTTTACCAGGTCTTGCAGAGAGACAGGTTGGGAGGGGTGTGACTTGTGGTGCTCTCTCTATCAACAGTGATTTGTTGGGTTCAGAGAGCTTGAAAGAGCTGGAAAGATTTAGAGAAGGACAGAGATATATTATATTATCTTTAGTGGTGTGGACATGAGAGGAAGGGGGGGNGGGGAGGAAGTAGCTTGCCGAGGTCAACCATTTATGAGGGTTCAGCGTGTCTTGTTGTTGACTAGCCAGACATGGAGTAGAGTACAAGCGGTATCAAGTATAGAGAGAACATTTAAGAAAAGTTACTTTTAAGAGGTTACAAACCTCGATAATATTTTGCAGTTTCATACATAAAGCAATTTGAACATATGCCAAACATTATGTTTTGTACTCTTTTTTTCCCCCCCTATGCAAATAAATATAAAACACCATTTTCAAAAGAAATTAACTAATACAAATAATTTCCATCAAATATATAAAGAAATGAATTTTTTTTAAATTATTTTATTTGATGTTAATTCAAATTTTGATTTGATAAAAAAAATGCTATTCATTTTATTATGTTATTCTTTATTGTTTTTATTACCTTTTAGCAATGTTTTTTAGCCCCGCATCTTATTATTCGCTCCGGTTATACACCTACATACTAATACTAATTATTCTAGTGTGTTAGGAATGAGGAAAATTGAATTTAGAGATGTACCTGCATTTGCGTGGAGAGAATGGGAAATCATTTAGGAAAAACCCACCCTTAATACATCTGACCAAATTCAAACTAAATATCCCCGTCATCGGTAGACAAGTCTATTGCAAGAGTGGTGCCTTAGACCGTGAAGTCACCGAAGTGGATTTTGATATTATAGCTTTAGCAAGTCAATATATTTTAAATCTTAGATTTTTCTGAAGGGTAATTATAACATTTCTCGTTCCTGTCCCGAATCCCGATATTTTGACTAATTTCCTGTCCATGTTCCAGTCCCGAAATAAAAAAAGTAATTCTCGTTCATCCTTAATAATTTTTAACTGAGCTTACCTCATCGGAGTCCAGTATAGGGAGAGTACTGAAAAAAAAGAGAAAGAAAAAAACAATGTTTACTACGGTCATCCACCACAAACAATGGAACTAAGAAGCTACGAGTGGCCATTTTCTTTGTAAATATCTATTGAAAAATCTGCTGATTTGGGTAGGAAGACAATATCTGGGAGTTGATAACATTACTAAAACAATTTTAATGTATTCATACATCATTTCATGCTATCTGCAGTGGTCAATTTTGATAGATATTATTAATCAAGGATGCGCGCAAGAGGGGGGAGGTGAGTTAAAGGGGAAAATTGCCCACCCCTGAGATTGTATGGATATTATAAGTAGTTTAATAAAATATAAAGGTAGATAAGCTCCGTACAACAGTGTTCGGAAACAGCGCCCCTATCCGACAAAGAGTGATAGAATATATCTTATTATCGACTACTAGGTAGCACCACAAGCACTTGATGACTTGGTGCAGGCATACAGCAGCAGACAACGTTACTAGGATTAGTAGTTTAGCGCAAACGGGAGTATTAATTCTCAATTAAACATTGTCAAGATCAAGTTCAGGGTAAACTTAAAACAACACTTTTAAGGTTTCAATTCAACGGTATGAATATAAACGAGTACCACAAAGGGTTTATTATAAGAGGATAAGAACTGGGGAAGTTGTCAGCACTCGAGTTGAGCGCTGATTTCCCACCACTTATCATTAAAATGAGACCCCCATTGTAGATTTAAAACATTTAATAAAACAATCCATGACGGAACACGCATCAGGCAATAACTCCCGACCGTGCTCCTGGAGGGTCTGTTACAAAACATACATACATTATAATTATTAGCACCGCGTCTTACTACCCGTTCGGGTCATACGCACTTACGCTAATGTGTAATGGTAGGATGATTGTGAGATGAAATGAAGGACCTACAGTTTAACATGGAATCCGAACCACGGTGGAGGCCTGGCATTCCCCACATTAACAAGATGTCTTGTCAGAGGTGAAGGAAGGGTTTGGTAATCAGCTAAATCTGTGCCGGGACCGAGGATTGAACCCCGGCCGCCAGCACAGAAGTCTAACACCTTACCCCTGGACCGCCAGGTCACCAACACACATACAAGTGTGCAGCCCACTGCAGAGTAGCTAAAGGAGGATTAACCATTTATCACCCGTTACCTCAAACTGAAATACTAATCCTATAAAATCTAATCAAAAAGCATCTTTTGAGGCTTCAATTTAATAGATTTTTCTCAGGCCCCTTCACCAGAAACCCGAGTTTGTCACCCCAGGAGAAAAATCCTACGGAGGGGGAGGGGAGGGAGGGCACCCTTGTTATCAATAACTATAAAATAACACAACTATTACAGTAAAATGTTATTAATGTTGGCCTGTAAATAAATAAGTTTTTATTTTCTTGACTATTCTTCCAACCAAAATCAGGGTATAAAACTGTGTAACAGGATTGAGACAGTATTGTGACTCACGTGTCGCCCATTGAAGAGGGAATATTGTCCTCCACCCATTTTAAGTCCTCTTCCTGAAAAAAAAAATCAAATACAATTACAAACAAGAATTTGGGGAGTGAATGGTTTCACAAATGACCTGTATTTTACTGTCATGTGATGTAAATGTGTGGTTTTTTTTGCCGCACTAACCGTTTGAATCACATATTAATCATGCTAATGTGTTAGGGATGAAGAAAGTAATATCAATAAGAAATGTACCTTCATGTGTGGAGGAAGAGTGAAAAAAGCACCCGAATGAGATTCAAACCTCGATCTCCTTATCGCAGTCTAGTGCGGTGGTAACAATTTGAATTATAAAAGGCTGTAGGTATATAAAAGTATATTATTATTTTGAAATTCTTGATAAGTACTTTTTAGTGGGCTGATTACTTCAGCACATGACTCGCAAGCTCACTTAATTCTAGAAACCACATAGCACCCTGTCATCACTTTGAAAGGATATGCCTCAATTATACTTATTGTAATTATTTCATCATTGCTGGAAATAGAACCTGCCACCCTTAATATTTTAGCAATCAATATTTTGAATAAAGGTACTTCATAATTTATCAGAGCCGGAATATTTTTTCAAATCAAAGTTTTCGAAGCGTCACATACCCCTATTGAATTCGAAGTTCACTGATTCGTAAAACTCACCACACTGTTTGAAGATTTGGGTTTGGGGGAATTACTTCGGAACCCCCTCATTTTGACACCTGGAAAACAAGTCAACAATAAATTAAACATCTATCTAACCATCCTGTACAGAGGAAATTTAATGAATAATATTAGTGAATAATTTTAAAGATGATTGGTTCATTATAAAAACTGTCAGCTGTTATGAAAGCTTTTGTGGTCAGTGTTTGGTTTAAAAATTAGGTTTTCAAAAGTGAGCATTTAAGAAATAGTGAATTCCGACATTTCAGCTGTTGTTTTAACAGCCATCGTCATTTTGGATGCATCCCAGAACGTCGGAAGTTATTATTCCCTCAACGTGGCTTAGCACCAAAAAACCTTCGTTAAAAAAACCCGCCGTTATTTATTAGAAATAAGATGTATTTATTTACAACAATAGTGAGTCGACTATTAATGACCACTTAACCCCGATGTGAAAGATCTGGTGAGAATGTATTATTTTATAGGAAAATAAAATGTGTATTCCCAACATTCTAAGTATATTTTGATAACCAAAAGAGCAGATAGAAACATGTGTAATATAGATGTAAAAGTGAGCCTACTTTTAGTAGAGATAATTGAAATCCCCTTGAAAATACACTCACAAAAAAATTAAAAGTAATGAATTCATAAATAACCAGTTCAATTGAGAGGAGAAGAATGGATGCAATCAAAGGAGGAATAGCAGTGGAAGGAAAGACATGGAGAAGAATGGACGCAATCAAAGGAGGAATAGCGGTGGAAGGACAGACATTTTACTAAACTGACCCGGCCACACGCTGGAAACAGTTGGGGATGATGATATGAATTCATAAATAGCCTTTTTTGAATTATTTAGACATGAAATGATTTTAAAATATACCTTTTTAACTGTGATTTATTACCCTTTAAGACCATACATATATATTGATTGGAATAGGAACGAGGTAGAATTTCAGAGGAAATGTATCAATGTTTGCGTGGAGTTAAAGGGGAACACAATTTAAGTGAAACCACTTTCAATAAAACACCCAACCAGGATTCAAACGCCATTACCCCCGTAATTACCAGTCCAGTCTATTGCGAGAGTAATGGGTTTGAAAATGCGACCAGCAATGAAGATAACTTTAAAATAGACAGCAAATTAACAGTTTCGTACAAAAACCAAAACTTTTTTTCCTTCAAAATTCAAGAATGGGTAAAAAAAAATGAGAGCAATTCACAATTTTTGTCCAGAATTTGTAAATGTAGTTTGTATGCGATTAATATGATGAAAATTTTATCAAAAAAAAAATCTCTCACCGAAAGCATCGTTGACAAATTGCTCCTCTTCGTCTTCATCGTCCTCAGGGGCGTCCAAAAGAGGGGTGAAGGCGTACCTGGGAACACAACATAAGTGAAATGTAAAATATTCCCAAAATCAAATTGAAGTAAATTAATATTTTGATTATTGTTGTACGTAAAGAAAAGAATTGATTGTTTTATAAGACATGAGCGTAATAAAACTTATGAGCCCTGAATATGGTTGTGCTGTGCCAACAATTATTTGGTAAATAATTAGTCGAATTGTCCGACACCTTATCTCAGTCGATAGCGTGTCTGTCTACTGAGCTAAGGGTCCCAGGTTTGATTCCTAGCATGGCCGGAAATTTATTATTGATGAAAATATGGGAAAAAACTAACCCGGGACATAGGCCGGAAACAGTAAAAGGTGTAACTATGTACCATATTTATCTGAATCTGAGACAAATTTTTTCCCCAAATTTGTAGCTTCAAAATCTGGGGGTCGTCTTGGATTCAGGTGAATACGATAATTAGTCGAATGGTATGGTCGAATGAAACATGAACTATAGTATGATTATGGTAGCAATTACAGTATCTGGAAGTTACCAAAGTTACTAAAACCATTTTAATATAATCATACGTGAAGTCATGTTATCTGAGGCTGTCACTTTTGAGAGAGATTATCAATACCTAGAGAATAACACAGATAATATAGTAAAATACTATCATTTTTGGCTGCAAACAAATATGTTTGAATTTTCTCTACTGTTCTTACAACCAAAATCAGGGCATAGGTGATAGTTTGAGGTGAATTTTAAATGCTGGCATAGCTTTGAAATGAAAATGATGCTATAGTAGGCCAATAACCCAACAGCAGTCCTTAGACTGTTATCCTGCTGTGTGGACTCCTGAAGTCCCCAGACAGCATTCCCCCAACGATAGCCAGCAATACAGCTTATTGCCTGTATCCTCCCTGATGAGTTCCGATAGAATGAAACCTAGGTCGGGGGATTGGGCGGTGACGATCAATTTCTTTAAGAGACATCCATTACCTCTTTGTCCATTGGCAGCAGTGTAAAGTGTGAACTGTGTTCTTCTTTTCATTGTAAAGGCCATATTGTGTTTGTCCCCCTTTTATATGTTTCTATCCACCTTTCCTGTACCTTCTTCCAAATATAATACTACCCAAAGTATGTCATGGCTGACCTCTGGTTGTTGTTTGTTGGTCTCCAGAGGATCATGATGACCAACAGCAAGACCGAGAACAGAATGTGCCAGCACGCTTCGTCGACCCACAGCTCCTTCCAGTCCTGGATAAATATAGATATCGACAAGGTAACATTATTAGGCCCCACCGTATCCAATATTATTTTTACTAGGGATGGTGCCCTCAATGATTCATCAAAATTTCAAATTCAAGACTCAAATTCTCAAAAAAACACTTTTTTTTTAGAGTTCTAATACCACAAATCGATGGTCAGAATAATTATAGGATGAACTTAACAACCAGACTCCAGACCAATAAATTACCACTCAAGTAAACGTATAAATGTTACAATGAATTGATTATAAGAAAGAATATAAACATTTAGTTATCATTTGTAATTTTTTATTATTCTTTTATATTTATATTTCCTCATATGTTGATAATCTTCTACCAAGATTTGGTAAATTTTATATTCATATTTGTAAAATAGTGGTTTCAACCCAACTATTAATTTGTATAATCTAAATCCAACTTGTTAACTCACTGTGAGACAAAGCACCATTTTGTGGTACTTGATTGAATACAGCATGAACACAACAGAGGAGATGACTGCGAAGATGAGTGTGTTGGTGAAATGGCGATACAGGGACAGCTTCACGAGGTTCCTACGAGAGATAACAAACACCTCGTCACCATCACACCCGGTGGGCAGCAGTGTGACCAACAAAACAATGTGTACAGTGAAATATTCACAGGAAGGGCCTTATTTGACTGCTAGAAAAGTTACTAGATCTGCTTTCACAAATTCATAAGAGAAATCCTGTCATCTGAAATCGTCACTTTTGATAGTTGTGATATTTTTTTCGCTATAATTAATTTTTGGCATCGTGTCTTCCTAATTGTTCAGGTAATACATATCTGTCTAGTCTATTGCGAAGGTGATACCTTACAGCGTTCAAGTACTGGTGTGGATGATGGATTTTATTTATACCTTAAAATTAACCCTAGTAAAAAGGTAAAAGTTTTCAATTTTAACAGCAAAAAAAAGTATTTTACTAAAGAATCTTCCAACGAACATGGTAATTTAATATTGTAAAAATAAAAAATTGACAATTGAACACGAGAATCGAACCCAGGATCGTTGTCCCGTGTCACTCATATTTTAAGGCAGAGTCTGTGATGGACATGTGGAAATTGTCAGCTACAAATTAAGCGAGTGAATGATCGCTAGATATTAGATAATGCAGCCTCCTTAATTTTAATTAACCCTTCATATGTAGTTGCCAATTTCTGCACGTCCATCACAGACTCTGCCTTAAAATATGAGCAAATGATGACACTGGGCTCAGGACAACTTCTAGATAGCTCAGTGGTTAGCGTATTGCCGTACTAATCCAAAAACCAACCAATGTAATAGCTTGGCTATTTAATCCAACACTGTACTATATCCACGATGAAACATTAATATCACTGTTAGAAATAGTTTGCGTACATCGAGGAACTACTCTTCCGGCAGTTCCGAGCACTAACCTCCGCAACCTGAGTGTGCGGGTCGTCTGCACCAAGCTAGTGAAGATCCACCAGCAGATGGCAGAGTCCAGTACGGCCAAGGGGACGCTCGCTATGAAGATCTGATTCGAGGGGTCATTTTTGGGGTGCATGACCCGCAGGTAGCTCTCAACGCTAGCCAGGACGAAGTATAGTCCTCCCGTGCCTACCACACGGTGCAGCATGGGGCCCAGACGCGGCCTGGCACACACAAAGAGGGGATCATCATACATCGGCACTTCCTTGTACCACGAAACAGCTTGGGGTTCTTTTGTTGAATTTTATTTTTTAAATATTATATTATTTGAGGTATTTAACGTTCTCTTTTTGAACTAACATTATATTAGTAGACAAGAATTTCTATGAGCAAGAGCAAAAGGTACTACAAATTGTGCCGGGAAAGGTATTTTCACGTACCTTCCAAGGTTCTCTTACATGCCACAATCGATATGGAACGAAAGGCCTTATTTCTCATCCGAATAAAGTTGTGCTATGGATTTTTATTGCTTGAGAAATTTATTTTCGACCAAGGCTGGGTTTGAACCCATGAACATTAGGAATATGTTAGTTGTGCTCTAAAAAGGTTATAAGATGTGAGGTAGCCGAACATTTAAATCAAAGATAAACATAATTCCAGAGACGTAACATAAAATAAATATTATTCAATTACTCTTTATAGTCTCGCAGTTAAAACACTAACGCACAAAGATGTGACCGATAGGGATTGTGTTCTGTTCAAGGCCACAAAGTGGCCACTGCTCTCGTCAAGGGATCTGCCCCACTCACTTGACTATCCCAAAGCCAAGGCTGACGATGATGACGAGCATTCTGGCCAGGGTGCGTTTGCCGCAAGACACTATCTCGGCCAATAGCACGGCTCCCTTCACCGACATGCCGGTAGCGTTGATGCTCTGGTACTCTGCGTAGAACGTAGCCTGAGAAACGAGAAGATGGAAGAGCGACAACAGTCAGCTAATATAAGATCCTACAGTGACAACAGTCGGCTAATATAAGATCCAACAGTGACATACAGTCGGCTAATATAAGATCCTACAGTGACAACAGTCAGCTAATATAAGATCCTACAGTGACAACAGTCGGCTAATATAAGATCCAACAGAGACAACAGACAGCTAATATAAGATCCTACCGTGACAACAGTCGGCTAATATAAGATCCTACAGTGACAACAGTCGGCTAATATAAGATCCAACAGTGACAACAGTCAGCTAATATAAGATCCTACCGTGACAACAGTCGGCTAATATAAGATCCTACAGTGACAACAGTCGGCTAATATAAGATCCTACAGTGACAACAGTCGGCTAATATAAGATCCTACAGTGACAACAGTCAGCTAATATAAGATCCTACAGTGGCAACAGTCAGCTAATATAAGATCCTACACTGACAACAGTCAGCTAATATAAGATCCTACACTGACAACAATCGGCTAATATAAGATCCTTCAGTGACATCAGTCAGCTAATATAAGATCCTACAGTGACAACAGTCTGCTAATATAAGATCCTACAGTGACAACAGTCTGCTAATATAAGATCCTACAGTGGCAACAGTCAGCTAATATAAGATCCTACACTGACAACAGTCAGCTAATATAAGATCCTACATTGACAACAGTCAGCTAATATAAGATCCTACACTGACAACAGTCAGCTAATATAAGATCCTACAGTGACAACAGTCAGCTAATATAAGATCCTACAGTGACAACAGTCAGCTAATATAAGATCCTACAGTGGCAACAGTCAGCTAATATAAGATCCTACACTGACAACAGTCAGCTAATATAAGATCCTACACTGACAACAATCGGCTAATATAAGATCCTTCAGTGACAACAGTCGGCTAATATAAGATCCTACAGTGACAACAGTCAGCTAATATAAGATCCTACAGTGACAACAGTCGGCTAATATAAGATCCTACAGTGACAACAGTCGGCTAATATAAGATCCTAAAGTGACAACAGTCAGCTAATATAAGATCCTACAGTGACAACAGTCGGCTAATATAAGATCCTACAGTGACAACAGTCAGCTAATATAAGTATGTTGTCAAAGTTCACAGTTTACACTGCTTATACTGTAAAAAGAGGCAATCGATACTTCAAAGAGTATTCCTTTTACATGTTCCTATCCAAGTGTTCTACCATCCTTTTTTTTCCCACCGCTTTTTTTGGTTTCCTCTTTCGGGAAGTTGCGTTGCGGGTTTCACGCTCCTCCCTGATGGGTTCCGATAGAATGAAACCTAGGTCGGGGGATTGGGCGGAGAAACAATTGATTTTCTTCAAGAGGCAGCCATTAGCTCTTTGCCCAGTGGCAGCAGTGTAAAGTGTGAACTGTGTTATTTTCATTGTAAAAGCCATTTTGTGCTTTCCTTTTTTATGATATTTTTCTATCCACCTTTCCAGTACCTTCTTCCAAATATGTTACATATTTCAAATGTTGGCACACTCCTTTTTAGTTAAACCTTCCTCACCCTACCACATTAGCGCAATTAATGATAATGAATGTGCATACTACCCAAGCAATCAGTGTGACTTGGTACTAAAAAAAAGGTTCTACTCCCCAATAACTAGCCTAGCCTTTATTTATGAATGTACAGAGCTTTAAAAAGAACCAAAAGGAGAAATTGATACTTGGTGTACAAAATAAAATTAGTGAAACAAGTGAGACTGTAGGTAAACATACGCTACCTTCTCGAGCATGCCGAGCAAAATGACGCCTCCAATCCAGAACTGTATCCTAAGGAGGTCCCGCCATTGACAGAAAGAGATGACGAGCCAGGCCAGACCCAGCACCACATACACCAGACACATGGCTCCATAGAACTGTCAAGAACCACAAACACGCATGCTACATATGTGACACATATCACCACCGACTGTCTCCAGCCCTGTGGCCGGGTCAATTTAGTACGATTCCTCCCACATCAACACTTGCCATTTATCTGCTCCTCCCATCTCTTTCTTGGTCTCCCTCGCACTCTTTTCCCAGATATCCCCCATCCCCACCATTCTCTCCTTTTCCATCTTCATTACGTGTCCATAACATCTCACCCTTACTGTGGATTCACATATTCGCAGAAAAACTAGCACAGAACAGAAACGGGGTCACGTGACGCGCTCTAAGCCAATCATAAGGTTTCCACCTAATCGGTGCGAGCTGTTCTGCTGAAGCTCAACTATTCTCTACTTTGTCCGCTCTGCTCAAGATGTTCGGCACAGGAGAACCAATCAAATCTCAGAACCAACCATCTCAAATTAGTGCGCACACGCATTTGACAACACTTGCGCTCTACAGCCAGAAGCTAGCAGACAGTTTTGTTGGCTGTTGTGAGGAGATTTGAAATAACTTGTTAATGTAAAGTGTATATCGATGTATTGTATTTATTGTGCCACGACACAGCGTTATAATTTGTAAACATACATAGGGACAATTATCTAAAATAGATGTATATTTACTATAAGATAAAATATATTGATAGTCAGCTGTTTTACATTAGTGTTGCAATGCATCATGGGTTAACTTACAAAGTGTGCAAATTGCTGCAGATTCTGCTTTATGTTTTGGGCCAACGTGTGAATCGATCTTTACTTGCTCTACAGCTAATACACAACCTGTAGCCAACTCTTGCCCAAACATACTCATTTATAAACCTTGTTTCTCCTCGTGACAGCTAGCATGCTCCTCAAAAACTTCATCCCATGGCCTCCACCATAAACTATCTATTACAAGATATCACAAAGAAAAGGGTGGATCTTAAGAAAATGTGCCAGTGTTTAAAAAAAAGAGAAGATGAAAAACATCAATGAGTAAACCTGGATAGGGATTGAACCTCTGTCCTTCAGAGTTAAAGCTAAGCACAAATAGTGTTCACCTAACTTTGTGTTTTACATTATAGTAGAGGAAGCAAGGGTTGGATGGTATGGACAAGTAACGGGGATGGAAAATGGAACGGATCCCAAGGAGAACGGTGGGGATGAAGTATGTAGGGAAAAAGACCACAAGAGAAACTAAGAATGAACTGGGAAGAGCAGATAACAGTAAGTGTGCAGGTGAGAGGAGGAGAATGGAAGAAAGTAAGAGAGAAAGAAAGGTGGAAGGACAATTGATGAGAATAAAGAGATCAAGATGAACTAAATTTTGTTTGTTAAAACCAAGCTTATATCTTTAGTACGTTATAAAATATGAGCGTGCCTTGAGATGGGAAGAGAAATGTGTGAACACTCCTTTAAGATACTTTACAACTCGACTTGTATTGTAAAGACCTCATGTTTGCGAGCATAGACTGACCGGGAGCAGCGGCCAATCGGCGGCCGACAGGTAGCCGTACTTCCCCTGCATCTCGATTTGTACGGAGGCATTGTATCTGCCCCTGGAGCTAATAAACAGAACCAGCATGTAGACTCCGTCAGCAGGGATAGTGTACACAGGATGGTCCCCTGGCTGAAACATACGTCGGTGGATGGGACCTTTGAATCTTCAAATACTACATTGATTTTATTTATTTAAATTATTAACTGAATTTTTTTTTTTTTTAGCTCTTATAATGCTTATTGGTTGTTCAGCACCAACATACATACAGTAGGTAGGGGTGTGCTAAAAAAAATATTCTAATATGCTTCGAAAAAAGATTCGACTTCTACAATCACAAAGCTTTGCCAAAACACATTACAAATTAATTTTCTTCTAAATTAATAAAATGATTTGATTTGTCTGTCATGAGCATTGTGTGATATTTAATGTAGGCAGAAGGCTGACATTTTAAAAAGTAATAGCCTTTCTACACAAACATGTGCAGCTGGAAGATGATATTTTTTTCAAATTTATTAAAAACTGGCTTGGAAGAAATAAAATTGAGGGGTTTATTTTCTGTCTGTTTGTAAATAAAACAACAACAAAAAATCGTATACCAGGATACTTCTGTTGTTATTAAATAATCTGAAGAGTCCCATGTTGTGATAGTAGCTTGCGTTATTAAACTATAATAATTATAAACAATTGTACAATAAAAACTTTTCTAAATTACATTAGTGCAATATAGTTAAACAAATCAGCACAATAAGTGACTTTTATTTTTTTCAAAACATATAACAACAAAAAATATTCTAAATTGGATTTGGCTTGGAGAATATTTTACATATTCGATTCAAATTAAGAAAAAGTAGACATTGCATTCTCCTAGATTTGACATAGCTATAGGTAATTTAAATCTGTGGATGCCATCTTAATTTAGTCCGACAGTCGCAGTTAACTTACAATCTTAGAAGGGTTTAAAACATTCTTCACAGATTGAGTTTTCAGGGTCGTGTTATTCTCGGTTCCGACGCTGTCCCGTTTTGTCTTCGACTGTTGATTCGAAACATTTGTATCGTCGTTCGCTGGCAGTGAGTCGCTATTTTTGGCCTTTAGTTCCGCAGGGGGCGCCGAGATTGTCTGTTTGTCCGAGTACTCTTCCTGGGACAAGAAACATAACAATCGGACAAGAAATCTATGGGACGATATAAATGACAATATTGGTGTTTTAAAGTGTCTGACACCGGCAGAACAAGCAAAGAAATACCTAAATAAGGTCTACAGTGCAGTAGAGTCTGTTAGGCTGGTACCTGTAACTAGGGATGAACATTTTTCCGTAAATTTTCAAACAGAAAAATCGGCTCGAGGCTAACTAAAGCCATAAAATAATGTATGGGGGAACAAGTGGGATTTTCTCGAACCATAAAGTTATTTTAATTGAAGTCCAAATAAATAATGGTAATAAGGTATTAAAAGTGTTGGTTAAAATTTTCAGATGATTGTACCCCATGATGAAGGGGGGATGTATAGCAAAGGATTTGATCATAATATTGAAGTATTTAACATTTTGGTGTACACTGACCTCACATTAGTAACACATTCAACCACCGAGCGCTGTAGTCAATACATGAGGGTGAGAAGAGAACACCAGAATTGCTTTATTGGAACTAATTTGTTAGTGTTTCTGATGATAATGTTCCTGGGAGAAATTAAACTGAGGTGTAAACTTTAAAACTTTAGATATCTCGATTGCATACATTTTATTTTAATAGTCGAAGTTCTTTCCAGGATAAAATAAGTAAGAAGTTTCAATCTCACAGCTTTGCCTGTGTCGTAGAGGGCTTATTTTATATTTAAAGTATTATTATTATTATTAGCACCGCGTCTTACTACCCGTTCGGGTTGTACGCACTTACACTAATGTGTAATGGTAGGGTGATTGTGAGATGGAATGGAGGACCTACAGTTTAACGTGGAATCCGAACCACGGTGGAGGCCTGGCATTCCCCACATTCACAAGATGTCTTGTCAGAGGTGAAGGAAGGGTTTGGTAATCAGATAAATCTGTGCCTGGACCGAGGATTGAACCCCGGCCGCCAGCACAGAAGTCTGACACCTTACCCCCTAGACCGCCAGGTCACCTTATTATATTTAAAGTATTCTCAGTAAAATGTTCCTCCCATTAAACTTAAAAATTTATTTATTTACGTGCATCTGTGGTCGCATAGTCTAAGCCATGTTAGACTGGATTGCCGGCGATAGGGAGATCTAGGATTGAATCCCGGTCGGATGTACAGAGGGTGGTTAATCCTTGACTTGACAATAATTGTTGAACAAATGGCCATCACATGGGTAGTACTCTCGATGTACTCACCAAGACAATGTGCCCGGCACATTGGTAGACCTTATCCTTGTACTCGATGAAATGGCTCCGGTTGTCTGTGGCGTGAGCGAAGGTTGGTCTGTCCGACTTCTCCATCGTCTACAAACAAGGACAACCTTTACCAACACAAACAGAAAACCCTAACATGGAGGCTTTTGCAAACTTTTCATACTTGCGGATATTTGCGTGATATACAAATTTGGGTCATTAGCAACAGGGAGTTCCTGATTATGGTCAACTTCAACCCCTCACACACTTTTTAGCAATAATATATGTCCCGAATCAGGATCAGAACCATAAAACACTTGAAGATAGGAGAATCAGCACATTTTATTCTGAACAGGACATAATCTTTCTCGGAAGTGTACAAATAAGTGTGCCGGTATTCTCGGCCAGGTCGACACTTCGGTCAGAAGGGGGAAGGGGAACCCCGGTGCTTTCGGCTACACATATTTTTTCCGCAAATTAAAAACGAGTTGTACTCTTTACAAATATTTTAGTAGACCTATAGAGTTTAGTCGTAATTAATTATTATGATTTATTACGAGTGTGCAAAGCTCTGAAATGTCAAAGTTATGAAATGTCAAAGCTGAAGGTCAAATCTCTTTCGCTTCAAATCTGAAACCCGCAATAACCTTCACAACTTGGAAACATTTCTAAGGAAGAATAAAACGATATATTATGAATTGATTAAAAAACTTCTATAACGTAAACAGAGAAAAATTTAAACATGTCAGCAAGAAATAATATGTGCTTTTTTTTTTATCTAGACCTTTCTCTTTACCTAAATGCACTCAAGGAACAATTTAAAAATTAATATTAGTGTTATGGGATAGCAACAAAAACCTTATCTTCAACTTTTCTTGACGTGTTTCAAGCTTCATTTCGAGTCGCATTAAAAAAGTGACCTTTGTATATACATATTATTTGGTAGGAGTGTAGTTAGTTATGTAACAACAAGTAAAAGTTACCAGAGTTACTCTCATGTTTCCATTGTTTCGTTGTCACTTTCGACAGTCAAAACTTTTGCAGCAAACCACTTGTTTTTAACTACGTGTTTCTGTTAACTGTCTCTGCATCTGCCAGCCGTCAGTTACCACCATTCCTACGGTGAATGGACTTTAGGTTTTAGCCGATTATTGGTTACTGAGCGAGTTAAAGCCCTCAAACCCGATGAAGAATAATGTAAAGAAAGTGCTGGGGTAATGTTACAAAACTCCTCCAGAAAGATTATTTAGCCTACAGGGTTAGAATTAGATAACCTTGGTCAAGATATTGTCCTATTTTAACATGACTACACCCCTCCCTCCCCCCTTCCTTACCCCATCATCAAATTGCAGGAAGTCTTCCCAGCAAACAGATTGTATGAGAATCCATCTTATAGTTATACTCGCAGCGGTTGGTTCCTCCGCCTCGCACGTGACTGAAATTAACAAAATGTTTACAAACGTTTGTTATGTTCCAATCTTCACAGGAAGTTACTAGATCTACAGCTGTCACTTTTAATAGATATTACAAATACCAGTAGGCAAAATTAACACTAATAATATAGTATTATTATTATTATTAGCACCACGTCTTACTACCCGTTCGGGTTATACGCACTTACGCTAATGTGTAATGGTAGGGTGATTGTGAGATGAAATGGAGGACCTACAGTCTAACGTGGGATCCGAACCACGGTGGAGGTCTGGCAATTCCACACATTCACAAGATGTCTTGTCAGAGGTGAAGGAAGGGTTTGGTAATCAGATAAATCTGTGCCGGGACCTAGGATTGAAACAGTACAGAAGTCTGACACCTTACCCCTAGACCGCCAGGACACCGACAATAATATAGTAAAATGTCATCAATGTTTGTATTTCCTTAAAGGCACTTCCTATCAAATCAGACTATATCCAGTAAGTTTAGTAGCCAGCTCAATAGAACACAATCAGTGGATAATAGAGATTATTGGATACCAATTATTACAATCGAATGAGATTTAAACATGGTTCAAATAACGTGTGTCAAACAGACGCTAAATAAATCCATTAAATTTAAAACCAAACTTAATATAATCAACACAATAATAGTGTTACTACATAACTGATAACGTGATAAAATACCGATGGGTTCACTTTAATGTCTAGGCTTTAGTTTAGCCCGTATTAGACCTTGCCCCCAATTTTCACAACAAAATAAGTTTAAGAGTATAAGCTCACGTGACATTAGCCGTGAATAATGGCGTTGGAAGAGAAACAAGGCACACCTGAGGTAAAGATATGTTTTATGATATTGCAGTCAAGTCGATATGACTTTAGATATTAGCGGGGGGGATGCAAGAGAAAGAACAGTATTAAAATAATAAAACAAGAAGATTATGACTTTTTACTCGTTGATTAATTAAATTAAACTAAACAGTTAGAAAGTGTCCAACTCACTCTGTATGAAGATCTGTGAACCTTTGAAGAGACTTTTTGAGGCAGTCACATTAGCGTCCAGCTAAGAACAAATACAAGTTTGGCATCATTAGCAGGCGGCTTATAATGTCTATTTATAATATTTTTAAGGATTACTAATTATTTTACTTGCATAAGACCGCACAAGATTTCCATCGGGTCAGTATTTCCCAACCAGTGGTACATGACACGCCATTTCATACAATACGTTGTCATGATTTATAGGCCAGATAAACAAATTAAAACTTTTTTTAGCACCGCATTTTACAACCGGTTTGGGTTATAGGCCTACGCTTAGGAGATGTATTAATTAGAGCCTATGCCAATAGTTTAAAGGGATGAGGAAGGTTATATTTATAGGAAATGTATACCTAACCACATTTGTATGGAGGTAGAATTGAAAACTATTTTGTAAAAACCACTCTCAGTACCCCTGACCGAGATTCGAACCTCAACCTCTCCGTTATCAGCAATCCAATCTACTGCGAGATCACGTGGCCATCGAAGTGGTTTAACATATATTATTTTGATGAGATGTTGTGAAGTTTTTTTTTAAATCTTTCTTACACAGTGTCACAGCTTTGTTTAGATTACCGAAGGGAATTTATTGACATTTGTACCGACTATTTATACTTTACATTTCAAGAGAGCAGATAGGCTAATTGATCCTCTTTTATTTTTATGACAAACTGGAAAAGGTATTTGGCTAGCATGTGGCTCTAAAAGGTGTATACGACTGATGAAAGTTTGCTTTTGGCCGAAATGAAGTTTGACACGCCATTGAAAGTTATACCTGCGCCCAGGTTTAAAATGAAAAGAGGAGGAAAGTGAAAAAGTAATCTAAGTAAAAAAAGGAAGAGAATATATTATTATTATTATTATTATTATTAGCACCGCGTCTTACTACCCATTCGGGTTATACGCACTTACGCTAATGTGTAATGGTAGGGTGATTGTGAGATGGAATGAAGGACCTAAAGTTTAACGTGGAATCCGAACCACGGTGGAGGCCTGGCATTCCCCACATTCACAAGATGTCTTGTCAGAGGTGAAGGAAGGGTTTGGTAATCAGATAAATCTGTGCCGGGACAGAGGATTGAACCCCGGCCTCCAGCATAGAAGTCTGACACCTTACCCCTAGACCGCCAGGTCACCCAAGAGAATATAGTTTGGGTCGATCTTGAGGTGGGTTATTTTATTTGCGGTGAGTAGGCATAAGTTTCAGGAACAATATGAGGAAGTATTTATTAGTAAAGAGAGTGATTTGAAACTTAATTCCGGACTTTCAAAAGTATGCCACCTATCCAAGCTAATTCTGGCCAGTCCACCTCATTACACCCTTTCTCAAATTCATTCTAATGTTATCCTACAATCTGTGTCTAGGTCTTCCCAATGGTCTCTTCTCATTGGGTTTACTAGTCAAGAACCTGAAGTGTTCTAGATTCTTCCATTCACACTGCATGTCCTGCCCAATGTAATTTGCAAGATTTTATTATCCTAACGATGGCTGTATCCGAATAGTCTACTTATGCGACGTGGCGTTGTTAGCTGCATTGGCAATCATGTGACCAAGTATAGATCTGTCCGAATAGTCGCGGACTAGACTGATGCAGTCTTCTCGAGGTCTTGGTAACCATGGATACGAAAGCTATGAGCCATGCAGTTTTCTTGCGGCGTTGGTGTGGTGTTTGACTGGCAATTGTTTTAGTATTATCGTTTCGTCTGCTTGAGCACCAACTTACACAAATATTTCGTTTTCATTAGAGCTAATAGATGGCTTTTACATAGTTTCTACGTTATTCTGTAAGAAGCAGCACTGTGGGCCCAAGTGTGTTGCCGTTCGAATAGTTTGATGCAGTCTTCACTATGAAAACCGCGAGAAGTGTAAAATTATCAAGACTGCATCAAGTCTGCATCAAGTCAGGTGTACATGACTATTCGGGTACAGACAATGTCTTGTGATGAGTAAAGGGTATGCAACTCATCATTATGTACCCTCCTCCACACCCCAATATCTTTATTGATTTATACTGTTGCTAATCTCATGAGCCAGGGCTCAAATTGGGATGGTACGATAAAATAAGTTGGTATAAATTGTATTTTACAAGCATATTACAAATACATATTCCAATTTAGATTGAACTTCCCTTTTGGGACCAAATATCTTCCCAAGCACCTTGGTTTCAAACAACTGTCGTCATTAACATAAATTTAACCCAACAATAATGACGAGAAATAGATGAAGCTAATAGTATGTAATCTTGCTACGTGCTTTATCTTTTCAATTCTCAGAAATGTTTATTTCCTTGAGACAAATCACCGGTTAGTGTTATTTGTTATATTCTTATAGATACAAAAGCTTTTAGCTTACCGAGCTCATTTCAAACTCCCATTTTCCCTGGTCGGGAAAAGCCTTTGTATATAATACACAATTGTTTAAAAAACAAATAATAAAGGCACAAACATAACTTAATAACATTTTAGTCAATTTTCACTCTTCATTTGTGATTAGCTTTTGGTGACAGGAACAGGAATCAGGATATTTCTAATTTCTATTTATATTTTCCTTTCAATTGTTTTACTCCAGCTTAACCAACAAACTAAGTATTTATTTAAATGTGCTTGATTTAAAATAAATGAGAGCAATAAAAACATTTGTCAAAATACCAATGCACTAATACTATTTTGAGCAATTACCATATTTTAAAAATAAATTAACCAAAAAGAAAATATTATTAAAATATACGTTTTTAGTGTAGTAGTGGTTTTAGCACCCATTTAAAAATGGCGTAGTCTCATCCTTAGTGTTTACATTATGTTTATCAGCTGTTAGTCAAATTAAGTTGGGTTTCTTTTGGCTCTATAATTAAAAATAAATGTCACCTTTGAATGCATTCCTATTTAATGAAACGAAGCAAATTATTATCTGGTTATATTGTGTTTGGATTTATTGCTTAACCTAATCTACAGGCTAGCCCAAGTAATTTTTATGGCTAATTCAGTTTGGAATTTTTCAAATTTTAATTTTTGTTTTAAACTTTCTAAAACCATTAACAAAAATGATAACTTTACTGAGCCAAGCTCGGTTTTGGACATTGAAAGATGAAATTGTAATTAAAGACTCAGATTTCGGTGCATTCAGGTAAGTTTATGTCTCCCCATTTATCAAAGAGTTGGTTCATTAGATTTGGGACTATGTGATTATTATTCATATAAAATTAACCTGATACAAATATATTTATTGCTGTAAATCTATTTGAACATGGGAATTAAGAAATCGATGCAAAGGCTAATTTTTTTCGAATGCATTATTAAAAAATGTGTTAATTGTTATGCTGTACAGAATACTTTATAGCATAGCTTAATACTACAGTGAACAGTTTCACTTAAGTCAATGGGCTTTTCGTGTATTAAATCCAATCACACAAAATAACACCAGCCAATGTTACCTGTATCGAGAAATGACTCCAAACTTAACACGGCAAGTTTTTTACTGAAGTGACACACTAGTTTTGTGCTAGGTCTTCCACCTCAATAATAATAGCCCCAGTTAGGAACCAAGAGTTTTTCTGGAGGTCTCTAATGAAGTCAGGCCACCTTTGCACATAAGTTAACATAAGTATAATTAGATGTATTTATTGCTATACTGGTAATATGACAGATAGCGGTGAGAGTTCCTCTTTATTAATTTGTTGATTTTTCACATCCTCGCACACTTGCAACCACTGTACTGTTGTCAAATAAGAATTCCCCATTTCTTACTTGCATTAGGGCCGACAAACATGTCCAGGATCCACGCGTGGATAAGCTTATGTTCACCAATTTATGAACCAGACTTCTTCTTAGTAATTTCCCCTTGCCCATCTGAACATATGACTCAATCCATCCTTAATTTCTGTAAGAAGTCCCAATACAGCTTAGCTTCCTAATTATCTATTCTTTTCACTCCCATTCGTGCTCGTGTATGTCCTTCGCCATCTTTAGTTACTCTGTCCTGCTCAGAACACCCAAACAGCATTTAACAGACAACTGTATCCACAAGGTGTTCAGACAACCGTATCCACAAGGTGTTCAGACAACCGTATCCACAAGGTGTTCAGACAACCGTATCCACAAGGTGTTCAGAAAACCGTATCCACAAGGTGTTCAGACAACCGTATCCACAAGGTGTTCAGAAAACTGTATCCACAAGGTGTTCAGACAACTGTATCCACAAGGTGTTCAGACAACCGTATCCACAAGGTGTTCAGACAACCGTATCCACAAGGTGTTCAGACAATCGTATCCACAAGGTGTTCAGAAAACCGTATCCACAAGGTGTTCAGAAAACTGTATCCACAAGGTGTTCAGACAACCGTATCCACAAGGTGTTCAGACACCCATATCCACAAGGTGTTCAGACAACCGTATCCACAAGGTGTTCAAACAACCGTATCCACAAGGTGTTCAGACAACCGTATCCGCAAGGTGTTCAGACAACCGTATCCACAAGGTGTTCAGACAACCGTATCCACAAGGTGTTCATTCTGCAGGTTGTGATTGTTTCAGGTATCATGAGAAGAAAGACAACACAGACTCCCCCTACACTGAGGGGAAAAGGACGTATGCGGAGAAGAGAGGTATGACTTGGGTTCCTCCAAACAAGAGACCCAACAAACTCAAGGAGTCTATCAAAGAACTGGAGGTGAGGCTCTCGTCTTGCCAAGACTGACTCCTGATGACGGACTAGTCCAACCCTGACTAACTCATAATGACAGTCCTACCATGTTGAAACACAAGAAACAACACATTAGAGACCTAGTGCATACTAATACTTGTGTTTAGTTTCTGTTGCATCTCATGCACGTATGCACTAAGAGGTACCTAAATGTCCTGGTTCCACTAATACAGTAACATTATGTTACAGGAGCAGTTAGTGCAACAGAAGGTCGTGTTTTGTCGGTGGCAAGACAACTGTATACTGCAGATAATGCTCGGTTCTGGACTCCTCGTAAACATATGTGTCAACGTTTTCACAGGAGATGTCGTCAAGATAGTGTTTGATAAATATCTCGTAGGGAAGCTTCTGTCAGATTATGTGACTGACGGTGAGTTGGGCGGATGTCATAGAAACTACATTATGTGTTGTACATCAATAGTTTTTAATTTATTATATCACACAAATGGACAGTAAGACACAATGCTAAGAAGAACTATTTACATTTGACTTACTTTTTAATTCTCACCATAAGTAAAAAATTCTAAAAGTTTGTATATTCAAACCAAGCATTGCATATTATTACGCATCATACATTGCATCTTAGAACCCAATCAGGAATGCTATAATTAGAATTGATGTCTCGAAAGAACCAAAACATTGCGCAAAGCAACAGCGATTGTTTTATTTCCAGTTGTGTTGACGAGGACTCACTTAATCTGCTCGTACAACGACAACCAGTTGACGATGGTTTACTTCTCCAAGCCGACCATGAAGGTGAACTCGCCGGAGAAGTTGAGTCGCTTGGAGGCCAGGGTTCAACTCCTGGAGCTTGCAGGACCTTCAGGGCGACGTTTGGAGAGGAAACTGTCGTGCAATCTCTCGGGGGACATGGTGAGAGCTGCTCTTCTTACAACTCTGGAGCTCAGATTCAAGGATTTGAACAACAACAAATTTAATAAAGATAATATTTTTAGATTATCAGATTAGTTTCAAATTCAAGATTTAAATAAGTATGTTGTTTTAACTGTTTGGTCTGATTATCTATGTGAGTTGCAACCTCTCTCAGAACCATTATATAATGCTCCCTGTGAGTTGCAACCCTCTTAGAACCATTATATAATGCTCCCTGTGAGTTGCAACCCTCTTAGAACCATTATATATTGCTCCCTGTGAGTTGCAACCCTCTTAGAACCATTATATAATGCTCCCTGTGAGTTGCAACCCTCTTAAAACCATTATATAATGCTCCCTGTGAGTTGCAACCCTCTTAGAACCATTATATAATGCTCCCTGTGAGTTGCAGAGCTCTGAGAACTGTTATATCATGCTCTGTGTAACGCAGGCCAATCCTAACGCAATAAGAGCAAAGAGCCGTGCTAAGGTTCCAATATGTGGTTGTGTCCCAGGTGCTGGTGTGGTGGCGGTGCACCAGGGACGAAGTGTACCCCTGGAGTCCCGTTGTCAAGGATCAAGATAGGGCGAATGTGCATGTCTACAGTGTCAGTGGGTGAGTGAGCTGGAAACTAGACTGATAAACGTCGGAACTTAAGTAACTAGAAGAGTCATTGTATAGGAGGAGATGTCGGAGAGGCTTATGTTACAAACAGACCAGGCCAGTGGCTGGAAACTGTTGTTGTTGATGATGATGATGATCTCTTAGAAACTTATTAAAATAATATGGAAGCACCCGCTTCGGTGGCTGCATGGTCTAAGGCGCTACTCTTGCAATAGACAAGATTGAGGTTTTAATCCTGGTCACATGTGTCGGTCGATATATTCCTCGTTTAAGTCGGTCGAGGGCAACAGGCTTTGTTAGATTGTTGATACTGTTGCAGTGCTAAGACATGGCTGGTGTGTTGGATAGAGACGGTACTATGTTTCAGCACCAAGGATAGAGACGGTACTATGTTGTTGATACTGTTTCAGCACCAAGGATAGTGATGGTACTACGTTGTTGATACTGTTTCAGCACCAAGGACAGAGACGGTACTATGTTGTTGATACTGTTTCAGCACCAAGGACAGAGATGGTACTATGTTGTTGATACTGTTTCAGCACCAAGGATAGTGATGGTACTACGTTGTTGATACTGTTTCAGCACCAAGGACAGAGGCGGTACTATGTTGTTGATACTGTCGCAGCACCAAGGACAGAGACAGTACTATGTTGTTGATACTGTTTCAGCACCAAGGACAGAGACGGTACTATGTTGTTGATACTGTTGCAGCACCAAGGACAGAGACGGTACTATGTTGTTGATACTGTTTCAGCACCAAGGCAGGGCTGGTGTGCTACTACCGGACAGAGTTCGATCCTGTTTGTGTGTCCTTCAGTCACGTCCAGACCAATGTCATCCACTCCGTCGAACAGAAAGTATCTAGGAAGGTATTTATGAGAACTGTTTCATTCTCCTCGTTTGGTCTTACAATATGTAAGTTTTATACACATGAAAGGAACAGGTTGTACAATGATTAGGAGTCGATAGTCCTGAGAGAGTCTCATGTCAGTAACGTGTGAGAGATGCGCATCTCCTCCTGACGTCCACAGTTCTGTGCTCGGTGCGTCTCTACACTCGCACTCATCTTGAATCCATCTACTCGCATCCACGGCATGGGAACAACTACCTTGAGGCCTATAGCGCCATCTTGGATTTTACACCACACTCATCCAGTCGAACCAATCCGAGGGCAGTTCTGGGGTTCTCTATTTGCTTATCTCTAATGACGATACCGCAGTTAATTTCCAACTATTTGACCAGATCGTGTGACTTGCGCCCGCTGTTGCAGGGTGAGGTGACCGTGGAAAGCTGCACGTATGAGATCAGCAAGTGTCGACTCCAGAGGACGTCTGTCACGTCCATCCCCCTGCAAACACAGGTCTGCTGCCACGCGTTCAGTCCGGACGAGGAGAAACTGCTGCTCGGCTGTATCGACGGCTCCCTGGTGCTCTTTGACGAGGGTCGGGGCATCACGCATCTTGTCAAAGCTGCCTTCGTAAGGGAGAGGAGTTTTCTAACAACTTATTGGTGATAAGGGAGGGGGATGCTGGATATAAACTATTGTTATAGCGAGGGGTGTGTGAATCTTCGAAAACTTAAAATATTTGTCAACTTCAATTTCGATTCAAAAGTATTATTATTATTATTATTATTATTATCACCGCGTTTTACTACCCGTTCGGGCTATACGCACTTACGCTAATGTGTAATGGTAGGGTGATTGTGAGATGAAATGAAGGACCTACAGTTTCGAACCACGGTGGAGGCCTGGCATTCCTCACATTCACAAGATGTCTTGTCAGAGGTGAAAGAAGGGTTTGGTAATCAGATAAATCTATGCCGGGACCGGCGATTGAACCCCGGCCGCCAGCATAGAAGTCTGACACCTTACCCCTAAACCGCCGGGTCACCGAAGATTCAAAAGTAAAACTTCGAATTGGTCAATAAAGAAGATTTGCCAATAAAGATATTGAAAGTTAAAACACATTTATGTCCAATTTTTTGTCAATTTATGCTTTTGTTTATATTGTAAATTAATGTTCACACGACAAAAATATAAAATATTTAAATTACATTTTGTCGAAATATGATATATGATAATATATGGTAATCACGTTTCCAATATAACATTTTTTATATAATATTTAACACCTAAAGTTGTAGAGTTTATTTGATTTTAACAGATTTTGAACAATTCAACATTAAATATCAGCACAGAATTAAAATGATAAAATTTGAAAATAAATTTGTATTTTAGATACATTTTTTTAGCAAAGCTTCCACAATTTTCAGAGCATTACACACACCTTTCTAAGAACATTTCCAAGTCTACAAACTTCACAAAACACAGTTTATAAATATTATTCTCGATGACAGATCCCCACAATGGTGTCGTGGCACCCCGATGGGGCCCTAGTAATGGTGGCCAATGAACGGAGCCAGCTCCAGTGTTTCGACATAGCGCTGTCGTGCATTAAGAACCAGCTGGTAAGCGAGGATGTGACTCCCTCCAACCTCCTGGACTTGGCCTCGTATTTCCGCAACCAGCCGACTTTGTTGCATCTCGAGTGGGGCAAGAAACTACAAGTTTCGCAGTTTGCCGAGAGATACCTCCAGACCGACGGGCTCCTGCTTCTGCACTTTGAAAGGTTGGTATAAATTCTCGCAGATCTCGAGAAAATTATAACAAGGCCTTTTTTTGACCCGCTTCAGTGGTTCGATGGTTTAGCGTGTTATTCTCATGTAAGACTGGTGTGCAGAAAACGAGTAGATTGGGGTTTGAATCACGGTCGGATCTACTGAGGGCGGTTTTCCTTAAATTATTCCCCACCCTCCTTCCCCGCAAATGTGGGTAGATTACTTCTAAAATACTTTCTTCCTTAACCCTACCCCCAAGAGAGTAATGATCACGTAGTAAGATGCTGTAATTAGAAGAGAGAAAAAAGCTACGGTTCTGAAATCGAGTAACTTATCACCATTGTCATTGTAGGGGCCCCCTGGCAATGCTGCGACTGGTGGGCGGTGGAGGTCTCCAGGGAGATGTTCAGGGTTCAGGCCTCACTCCAGACGCACTAGTGTCACAGTACCTGTCACTGAACCACGTGGATCGGGCCATTAACATTCTGCTGAGTCTGCGCTGGGACTCATACGGCGCCACTTGCCTCGCCTGCCTGCAGCGCATCACCAACCACCTGTTCCGACAACCGCTCACGCCGGAGAGAGAAGGTCAGTTCCACTCGTGTTCGGCCGTTAGTTTGCATATAGATATAGAGTTGTGTGATGTGAAACCAGTCGTGGTTCCATACTTTATAATCATTGAACCGACGGAGTGCAGTGCCACTATAATCATTGAACCGACGGAGTGCAGTGCCACAGTTTGAGCGATCGCTGTTTGTTCCACAGTTCAACTTCAGACAGCCCTCGGAAGTTTCCATGTTCCTTTGCAACCTATCTCCCATGCCACCGAGGTAGACTTTGGTGACCAAGTCCGGGACTTGACGAGGAGATTCTTCCATCATTTACTCAGGTGAGAACTGGACTGTGAAGCCGCTTGGCTCCTAATCGAGAGTGTGAACATTCCTTGGCACCCTCAAATGCTGCCGCTCTATTTGCACCGCAGTTTGCATCTAGGACACAAGTGAAACTATCATATTGTCAAAGCTAGATGGAGCTTTATAGCTTCTCTCGGATAGAACTCTTTGAAGTTCAGAATATATATTACTTGATTCAGCAGGACAGAATAATATTTCATAATAATATTTCATAACTCTTATTTATTTGAATTTTTGCTCAGTAATGAAAACCTATTTTCATAATTTGATGTGTTTTGTTATATATAAAGGAGATTACATGTAAGAGTGATAGGAAGAAATAAAAAGAGCAAACACTTAATACACTGCTGCCACTGGATAAAGAGATTATGGCTGATTTTTGAATAAAATCGATCACCGCCGCCCAATCCCCTGACCTAGGTTTCTCTCTATCGAAACTCATCAGGAGGGAGTGTGAAACGCGGGACGCAACTTCCTAGCTGTAAAATTGTGCTGTTATTCGTTGCGTATTGTGTTTGGCAGGCACCGCTTGTTTGAGAAGGCGTTCCGACTGGCGATCGACCTGTCGGACCACGAACTGTTCATGGACATCCATTACTACGCTCGGGACATGAAGGAACACGACCTGGCGCTGGCTGCTAAAGAGAAGGCTCAGAACCTCTTGAGCCAGTGCAGTAGCGCCTCAAGTTGTGAGACAGGTAAGACATGTCGAGCTCCTTCCATGGTCTGGTCAACAAGTTCTCTACTATCAAGGCTAGGTGTTCCAACCACGCAAGTCATGGAAATCACCTTTAGGGGAAAAATAAATAAGTTTTACTAGTCACCGTACCTAGGCGAAAAATTGTGTCTACTTTGTTGCCTATACAAATTACAGGGTTTTGTAGTAAAGAGCGGCAAAGGTCAGACATTTTGTGTTCAAATCTACAACTCAAAAAATCTGTTTTTAGACCTCGACCACTTTTTAACCACTTCGGGTACCCCTTATTAATAGGGTGTCAAGAGATATGGAAGACGGGACAAATTCAGGTAACCCCCAGGGCTCCTAGTAAACAAGAATTCATGTTACGTCCCTGTATTTCCAGGTTCCCCGCACTGCTCTCATTCCTCCTGCTCTGGGTGCTCGACGGATGGGAGCTCCAGCGACGAACCCGCCCCCCTTCCGCCTCCCCCCCTACCAGTGACAAGACAGGAGCACCCTCCACCCCCTCCCTTGCCCCTGATCAGACCACCCCCACCACCCCAGCCTGATGTCACCCGCCACTACAAGACCCCGGCTACGACGAGACCTGACCACCTTCCGTTGCCTATCACCAGACAGCAGCACGGTCAGACCAAGCAGAGCGGGGAGAGACAAAAAGTGAAGTTCTCGGACACCGTCACGCACATTCTAGTACCTGTGAGTAGCTCACTGCAGATTTCGTACTGTAAAGTCGCTTTTCAACTTGCGACACTCAGGCCCCCTCGTAATAAATTGACTCAGATTTTTGTCGCATTGTCCTGGACTTTATAATCCGTTATTTCCCTTTAGTACAGCTTTATTACAATTTGGAACAATTGGGTACACGACTGGCGAAAGTTTGGGAACCTTTGTTCCACAGTATTTGTTTGTTTGTTTTTAGGGAAGGGCAATGGGGGGTGTCAGAAGTTGTAAGCAACAACAAAGACATGTGATAGTAAAATAAACTATAGATATTCCCAAGTTAGAGCTATTAATGGTGCAATTTAGTCTCAATAAAGTTGGTTTGACTTTGGTGATGGACGTGTCCGGATGTCGCCAGGATTTATCCCCATCTCTCCCGGATGAGGAACCCTCGAGTCAGGGAGCCGGCGGCAGTGTGGACCCCGACCGGGATAAGAGGCGAGGAGTTTTTATTCCGGACCCTCAACAGGAGCTAGCCGACAGCCTCCCACTTTGTCTGGGGAACAAGGACTACCTGCGGGACTTCGCAACAGCTCCAGGTGAGTAGAGGTACTAGTGTGGAGGCCAAGACTCGAAGATTTGAAAAATTACCGGATTTTTTAACAGACGTGTTTTGGCGATGGACTTGGTTTCGTCTTGGTATCGAGAGTTTATGACCAAGTTTTTCAGCCCAAGGTGAAGCGAGAAAACGATTTTGAGGTGTTTTTCTTAAATAAAAATGGTGGTTGAGGTGGAGTAGATCTAACAGCTGGAAGGTGGATTTATGTAGTCCTATTACATGTACTGCAAATCGACGAAAAATGGACTATTTAGTTTTATTCTTGGTTAGATTGATGCTTATTTTGACTGCTACTAATATTTACACAAAATGTCAAGATAAACATATCTTCCCAAAAATAACTTTAGAAAACATTAAGTAGTACCGTATGTAATATTAAATAGGCCTAGGTCATATACGGTTTTTAAATACCTACTTACAACTATGTATTTCTAGCTAGTAATTGCTGTCCATTTTAATTTATAAAAACTTAAAATCCATTGACTACAAACTTATTCTCATTTAGATCTAACATAAAAAGTGATACTGTTTTGAAATTGGTTGTAACCATACTGTTTAGTTTGGTCAAGGAAAGCATTACCAAACCGAGCTCTGGTATCATCTCGGTTGTAAACATTTTAACTTCGATACCGGGTCAACCGTGAGAACGCTGTGTTCGTAAACATCGATACCAGGTCAGCTGTGAAAATACGCTTAATGACAATCCCTTTATTTGTATGGATAACATTAGACAGAAAAGTATTTGATATGCCTTTAACCATGATTTAATAACTACAACTCTTGATCATTCGATATTGTTTTGTCAACAGATGTTTCAGAGGAGGAGGATAACGCTAATGGATCAATTAAGGTTGTACATTTTGGTGTTGTCTGACGAATCAAGTTTCAATCAAATATGCAGCCAACCAACCTCTTACACATACGCCAACTTCTCAGCCCGCACGCAGCCCTGTAAAGACCGACAACACGAGTGTTCAACTTCGGGTTTCAGATGATAATGGCCGAGGAAATTCTGGTTTATCATCGCTTGGATACATCTCTCTCTAATTGTGAATAATGTAGGCTATTCACAGAGAAAATAACAATGTTCGAGTGGTCATTAGGGAAATAATACACTCGGGGAATGCACGCTATTACTCGGTCAGCAAGTCGTTGACAACTCGCCTCCTGTCCGGGAAGGTACCGGTTGTTCTCTATGGGTGTGAAATGTGGACTCTTACCTTACACGACGAAAATAATTTAGGGTGTTCGAAAACAAGTTGCTTAGGAAGATATTGGGTCCAAAAAAGGGCTGAGGCTACTGGGGAGTGAAGTAGGTTACATAATGATGAGTTACATAACCTGTACTCATCACAATACATTGTTAGTCTAATTGAGTCTCACAGGTTACGACGGTAAGGACATGCAGTGTGAATGGAAGATTTTAGAACCTTGTTCAGGGAACTGACTGGTAAACCAAGTGGGAAGACCGAGACGCAGATTGGAGGATAAAATTAGAATGGAGCTGAAAGAGAAATGGTGTAATGAGGTGGACTGGATAGAAATAGCTCAAGATAGTGATAGGGTGTAATGAGGTGGACTGGATAGAACTAGCTCAAGATAGGGTTAAATGGCGTACTTTTGTAAGTGCAGCAATGAACTTTCGAGTTTCTAATGCTACAGAATAAGTGTACAAAGCTCATTGGTTGTGAGTCTTAGTTTAATTATGTTTGAAATAAGAATATTAAAAATGTGTGATTACATTCTTACACACTAGAGTCATAGGAGTTGCAAAAGACAATGAAGTCGACATCAACTTTATGAAGAACACTGATTTTGTGCCTAATGTAAATATGTAACTCAAAATAAATAACCCAAACAAAAACGTTAACCAGTTGGAATAAATAATTGAACATTTTGTTTGCATTATGAGTAACAGACCAATAATAATCTAGATAAAAATAAGTTCTTTTTTTTGATTACGAAGAGAGGAAACAATTATTTTTTTTAGCACTGTGTCTTACTACCCATCTGGATTATACGCTGCCAAGTGTTTGAAAATTATTGTAAACCTAAATACTGATAGCTTTATTTAAAAAAAAAAAAAGAAACACACAACAAAATATAGGTGTTAGTTTTAATACACGGCGTAGTTGGCTAACGCGCTTGTCGTGTTGAGCTCGACTGCTGAGGACGGGGAGATCGAGGTTCGAATCTCAGTCGGGTGAACTGGGGGTGGTTTTTCCTAAATGGTTTTTCACTCTCCGTTCACGCAAATGCGGATTCACTTCCTCTAATTCAACCTTACCAATTCCTAATCCATTAACGTAATTAGTACTTAAAGCTTATAACCCGAACGGGTAGTAAGACGCGGTGGTAAATATATTAATATGTGTGTTTATATAGAAGAGAGTGCCTCTGTCTTGCCATAGTCCGTCCAATATGCTCAACCATTAGAATGTGATTGTATGTTTTTGTGAAAATCCCGACATATTTTTTTCAAAAAATCGTTGAATGTGTTGATTATTTTCAAAGAAACTCTTCTTTATTTTACCGACATAGAATTAAGTCTTGACTCACTAGGCCAGCGGCTCTTAACCATTTGAAATTCACGAAATACTTTTGACTATAAGAAAAATTGGCAGAGTACCCGTGTTTAGGTGTAATTTTTCAACTTAAAGAATATGATATTTAGATGCGGCTATGGCCGTAATTAACAACTATAATAACTTGATTATTTAAGTCATCTTGATATGCACATTCATACCGTTATTATTGTTCTTTTGGCAGCATAAAGCCCTCCTGATTTCCACACGTCCATCACAGACTGCCTTAAAATATGACTAAAGAATGACCCTGGGCACGGGACGATCTCTAAACCAAAGGCCCCGGGCTCGATTCCAGTGTCCAGGTGTCATTTTTTTATATATAAAGAATAGTATATTCTATTGGTTTAGAAGTAAACGTGTGTAGCAGTCTTCGCTCGTTAGAACCAGAGTAGCCAATATCCCTCGGAACTGTTGTCATGTGACATCTTTTCACTGGCGGAACACCGGTTAAGAACCACTGTGCTGGACTAATTCATTCCCTACTTATTGGTAACATATTAAAGTGTGTATGGATATATTTTATTAAATAAGCTAAGTGTGTTAATACTTAATGTAAACGTTAGTGCTGTACATATGTGCTAGTGTCTGGAAAACTAGACATTTTAGTGGCATAGACATAAGAAAATGTATTTCTAAAACCTTTTTTTTTTACATCCATTATGTTTCCCAGCCTGGGTCAATTTTTTTATGCAAGTCATATATTTTCCACTACCGGCTTGTTAGGCCTGTCATAGCTTCCTATGGGGCTTATAATCTAACTTAAGACTAGAACAGGCACAACATCCAGTCCCCGGCCGGTAACTCATCACTGTGAAAGGGTATACCCACATTCCACCAGGGTTCAATACTGAGACCCTTAGCTAAATAGACAGACATGCTACCTACTGAGCTAAAGTGTCGGATATTTATAAAACCTTAGTATGGATAGGAAGGTATATCCTTAACACTAGAAAACTTGACAGGATCATGTCTCGGGTGGGTGTAAATATCCAGTTAAAATAAACAGAGGCCTACAGAGTCCTAGGAGAGAAGTTTGGATTGGATAACATAAGGGTTGTCAAGGGATTAAAATGGTGCAGATCAGTATAACTTTGTGGATAATCAATCCACAGTAAAATGTTTGATGGTGATAACGCAATATAAGGTTGTGTAAAGTCAATTTTATTAATTCAAAGCAAACTTGATTGAATGAAATATTCTCGAAGCTGAATTTACGTTCAAATATTTTGTGTTTGAAAAAATATTGTCGTGATTATTTGTATAACTTTATGCACTAAAAATCCTTAAATGTTTTACTGATCCAATTGTTTGTACTATTTCATTTCCATCTTATAAATCAATATATTTTCAAAACATGCATGTCAATTACTTCAGAATATGTTTATATGATTATTTATTTGTGATTTTAATAATTGTGAACATTAACTAGTTAGTTTAGCTGTTAATATTTTCTATTTTTAAAGTTTCAAAGCTTCGCTCATCCCTAATATCAAATGAAGATATTTGATAAAATATGTTAATAAATATTAAGTGTGAAAGTGGTTTTGAATCATAGGAGGCAATTATGTTATATCATCAAATGTTGTGTCTTTAACAACATCACAAATAAAGCGGTCTAGGACAACTGGGCACCGCCATCTGGGCGCTAGTAAGACTGTGTGCCAGTTTAAAAACATATTTTTTTAAACTTATTTTGAAGTTGTTTTTTAAACAAAAATTCATAGCAGAGGAAACTTAATTTGTGTATACTTATAAAGTTAAGACTACTTGTTATTATACATTTTTTGAACTTTTTTTTAACACAATAAATCATGAAAAATAAGATTTTTGTGCAAAATAAACTCAAAAAATCAATTTAAACTAACCTAACCTTACAATTATAAAATTTTTAAAAACATTGACCATGACGCCCAGTTGTCAAGATCCGCTAAGAAAGAGTACTCCATATCTGTGGTATATATTTTGTATTTTAATTAAACTCAACAAAATAAACTATTAGTACAAATGTTTTATATTTTTATACTTAATTAATAAAATTATTTAATCTCCAATATTATATTACTATTTTATAATAAATAAAATGCTATTGCTAAAATAATTTGTTTTGTTTTTTTATTCTTATCCCCTTGTGCACATTTCACCTGTAATTATAACAACCACACAAGCCGTGCAAGGGAAGACATTAAAACTACATGTTATTTTACTCGGTCAGTAAGTGATTTACATTCCTTGACGGCTGGCGAGATGCCAAACTCTGAATATACCAAAACAATAATTTTACCGGCTGTTCCCTATGGATGTAAGAAGTTATGGTGTTCTAAAATAAGGTGCTTAGGAAGATATTTGGTCCAAAATGGGAGGAGGTTAGATAATGGTGAGTTGCATACCCTGTACTCATAACAATACATGGTTAGGATAATCAAATCTCTTAGATTACAGTGGTCAGGGCATGCATTGTGAATGGAAGAATCTAGAACCGTGTTCAGGGTATTGACTGGTAAACCTAATGGAGAGAGACCATTGGGAAGACCTAGACTGGAAGGATAACATTAGAATGAATATGAAAGAGAGGGTGTAATGAGGTGGACTGGATAGAACTAGCTCAAGATAAGGCGTAATGAGGTGGACTGATAGGTATTGGTGACATACTTATGTAAGTGCGGCAATGAACTTTCGAGTTCTTAGTGTCATAGAGTAAACAAGTAAAGTATTTGAGATAATTAGTAGAATATTGCCAAAGAGTTAAATACTTGTAAAACCTAATATTATAATTATAATATAAACCATCACTTTACCGTACGATCAATTAAATAAATGACCCATGGTGAGTTTGTGTTTGAATTTTATTCAGGTAATTAGCAGCATTATATTAATTCATACAACTAATATTAAATGAAAACAAATAATTTTGTGACGATTGGTAAAGCAATGCTGTTTTGCTCTGTTAAAAAAAATTTGACACCAGTCTATAAAATTATCTTCACAAATTTCTTGAACTAAATAATACTTTTAAACTCTTAGTGCAATGTTCATACATAGAGCCTTTTAAAATTCAAAAGTGACAGCTGCAGAGCTCATGACCTTACGTATGAATACGTGAAAGTAGATCTGGTAACTTTTCTAGCTGTCAAATAAGACACTTCCTATAAAAACTGGACTGAACACAATCACTGAACCATACTTTGAGCTAAGTCAGCACCGATATTTATTTGGATGTAATCATAATATCGGCCCCATTTGGGGTAGTGAATCTTCGCCCAGTGCCTGGATGTGCGCTCCTGGTGGGAGAACCAAGCCCTACTTCCTCTTGGTGGAGGGCCCTCCTAAGGTGTCAAGCTCAGTTTTCAGCTCCAACAGCTGACTGTCCGGGATATACCTAAGCTCTTCCTGTTCCTGTGTGTGTTCATGGACACTGAGAGACACCCCCTCGGGTAAGGCCGCTTGTATCACCTCAAGGAACACGGGGGCTACCGTCGAGGGCAAGTCCACCACCTGGGACACAGGAGTGCCAAGTTAACTAGCTTGACGGATCAATTATTTCAATTTACAGTTACGCTTTTTTCCACACCAAATCTTAAGTTGCTAAAGGTGTAGTATCTCAATATTAACATTTGTTGACATAATGTGGATCAATTATTGTTCAGTTATTTGGTTGTTATTACCGAGCTTGCGTCTGGTTGCTACGTTTGTAAAAGTCAACCTGCAAAGCTATAAAATTTTGAGTCCTAATTTTAATATAAGATTTGAGTCGGATACAAAACATTTCTATCATTAAATATTCGGAACCAATCTGCAATTTTCAAACAAATACATACACACCCAATCAAGCATTTCCTTGCAAAGTAGGCTAAAAACTGTGTGTACATCTCAAAAAACAACAACTCCGTACAAATCCATCCTCGCTAACTTTCTCCACACTTCCCTGTCCTTGCATACTTCCTTCTCTTCAACATCATCCATACACCGAGTCATACATGCTCTTTTATTCTTAAAACTATTTATGTTTAACTTTTTTTTTTAATTCACATTTCACTCTTTCATGTTGATCTGTTGGATTCCCTTTCAAACCGCACTCGTTCATTACTGACTGTCTATACGAGTTTTTCCACAAACATTTCTTAGATAATTATCTCAACACAACCACATTCACCTTGCTCTTGTGTGTCCCATGACAAACCCACACTTCATCCATCAAATAATGTTGGCGTTAACACACTTTTATTATAATTTTTACAAAGCATGCTATTCAATTCGGAATAGAATCGAGTTCATGAGCAAGGATCTGGACTCAATTTGAAAATCTTTAGATCCGTGTAGGCTTAAAATGATAACCGACAAGTTATCGTCATATTTTGCCCTCAGATAAACTGACCTGCACATTCCTCTCGTACACATACAGCTTGTATTCTGCATCCACGAGTGTGCTCTGTGGTTTATATTTTTGGATGTCGAGATGTTGGGGCGGGACTGCCCAGCTGCAAAACATTCACACATTTTATACATATGACTGTCAATACATCTAACTACCTGTTCAGGTTATATACGCATACATATCCATTACTCTAATGGGGTAGGTAGCTATAAGGAAGGTAGAAAGTGTACTCGCATTTATGTAGAGGGAGAGTGGAAAACCACTTAGGAAAAAATAATTCTTAGTAGACCCAACAGGGATTCGAACTTCACTCTCCTTGTCATCGGCAGTCCAGTCTATTGCAAGAGTGACACCTTAGTCCATGCGACTACCAAAGCAGGTTACTGTAACTAATGGCTAGTCTGTTTTATTTTACTTTAAAAGATATGAATAGGGCCCAGGTAATTTTCTTGTAAACCTGTGCAAAGCTTTACAATTTTGAATCGGATTCATAATCCATTCAAAGTTTTGAATATTTATTTTGAAATATTCAAAATTTCAAATCCAAACAGTTTCCTGATTCGAATTCAAGGTAACGTGCTTTGAGATTCAAATCTAAAAGATAAGACTTGAATTGTACCTAGTTAAAGTTTCTGTAGTAGCTCGCTTCAATCCGTTATCAAAACACAATAAAAAAAATGTTATCATAACATGAAAGAAATTCATAACCAGTATAAAATATTTGATTTGAATTTGAATCAAAACTGTTCTAAAATATGATATTCGTTCAGATTCAATTCGAGCTATTAGTAGATTCTCAATTTTGAAAATGTTGGTTTTTGTGGGCAGTGTACCAGAATAGATCCTAGATCTTACCTGTCCTCTACATCAATACCCATACTCTCTGCAACGTGATGGACAAACTTCTGGTAGTGCTCAATCACCGGGTAGTCATACCCTTTTATTTGAACATTTAGGGTATCATATATGGGTATATTTGGTTTCAGTTTCTAAACACACGCACACACAAAAAACACAGATTATTATATTGCACTTATAAGTTTTAAACACACAATTAGGACGGAGGAATAAAATGTTGACTAGACCCCTCGAGGAGCTAAAAGGTTTGAGTGTGAAATATAAATTAACTCTAAAAAATTACAATAAATAAAACAACATATCTCTGTAAGGAAAACCTCTTTCCGCTCTTTGAGGTAATTGTATTATATTTGGAAAGGTGGATAGAAATATATCAAACACAATATTCTATTTACAATGGAAAGAATAGAGTTCACACTTTACACTGCTGCCAATGGACAAAGAGGTAATGGCTGCCTTATTAAGAAACTTGATTGTTACTTCCCAATACCCCGACCTAGGTTTCATTCTATCGGAACTAATCAGGAGGGGGTGTGACACGAGCAAGTAGCCGGTAACGATAGATTTTCTTCAAGAGGCAACCATCATCTCTTTGTCCAGTGGCAGCAGTGTAAAGTGTGAACCGTGTTCTTTTCATTGTGAAAGCCATATTTTGTTTGTTCCCTTGTATATGTTTCTATCCACCTCTCCTGAACCTTCTTACAAATATAACACACTAAATAAAACAAGTCATTTACACACAACTTACCTCGAGGTAGTCCGGTTCGTAGATACCATATTGCCGTACCGTTTCGCAAGTCGGCATTAACCGTCTGAAACTTGGTATATGCGTACATTGCCTCTGAAACTGAGGACCAACATTTTGGATTAAAATGTTTGGATGCCCTCTTTTGCGTTCAAAAGAAAAATCGTAACAAAATAAATAATAATAGTGTATGTTGTATTCAACACTGGTTAAGTGGAAGAGAAGGCTAGTGCTTTAACTTCACCAGATAAATAAAAGCTATTATTATGATTATTATTATTATTATAAATCTAATCTATATTGATACAATTTAAGAAATGATGACAGGTCTAGAATATATCCACTCTCCTTGTTATTGTTTACTTACTGCCCTGGATATATCCTTCTGACGTTATGGTGTACAGGTGTGATATTCTGTCATTTAACACCGCAAGATCAAGGTCTGTGAATTTTATTTTGGGTTTACATTAGTTTATTGTAACTTATTATTGTTCTTTCCGAAAATGGTAGGTTGGGCAAGTCCAAGTTTTATTATTTTAGACTATAAAAACCCTGCAGTATGGCTATGCGCAGTTAATGTGCATCACTCTAAGAACATCCCCGGCACTTGCAAGGTCAAGTTAAGGTCGTGTAACCTCAAGACAAATTCACCCCATTCGAAGCTGCTCTGGATTGCTTGATACATTTTCTCAGTCACATTTATTTTAGCACCGCATCTAACTACCCGTTCAGCTTAAACGTCTATGTACTACACTAATGTGTTACTGTAGGGATATGGAAGGTTAAATTTAGGGGAAATGTACCCACAGTCGTGTGGAGGGAGCGTGGAAAATCATCCAACCTGGATCGCCCAGTTTCCCTGTCTTCGGCAATCTAGTATATTGCGATAGTTGTGCCTTAGACCGTGCGGCCACCAAAGTAGGTAATTTGATATCAATTAATAAAGAAAATAAATATATATTTGAGCAATTTTTATTTTTATTAAAGTTAAGGGAAGAGTGAGCTCGACTTGAATAACTAAACAAAATTTAAATATGTTTATTTCTGCTCACTAATTCTACGCTAACTCAGAATCCGCAACAGTAACGAGGATTTGAACCACAGCTCTTCTGTTTGCACTAGAAGAGACAGGAAGTGCCATTATTGGCCAAACTATCTGATATGATGGGTTGGCGGTTCAAGGCGATGGACTCCCATACCACTTGATAGGCGTTGATGGAGAGACGAGTAGCCGAATTCCGGCCGGATGCACTAGGGTGTAGTATTTTCATATGTAAGACACACTCCTCATCCTTACCACTTACGCTAAATCGATAATAACTATTGTCCTATGCGTACAGTAAAAGAATATAGTTACTTACAAATAACTTTAAAATCCTAAAAAATAAAGGATAATGGTAACCAAATAAATTAATTAGGCCTAACCATTACAATATCATAAATTACCTTTACTATAATTATTAAGGGTAAATGAATTTATATTCCCCATAAATAAGCAATTTAAGTGTCAGATACCTGTCTTAATAATATATTTAATGACATTTTCAAAAATAAAGCTTCGCTCTTTCAGTTACATCCAATTTTCTATTTGTTATTGTTTATTTACAGCAGTAGTACCAACTAACTACAGCGTTACAATCCCATTATTAAAGAAAATATTTTCCTAGGCACATACTTTTGTTTCTGTATAGTCTATATGAGGATCATTACTTCTAAGCTCTGCCACTTTGCTGCAGCACTTCTGAGTATACCATCATTTTTTTTTCGGCAATAGGGCGGCGGTGGGGGGGGGGGG